>JAODAL010010920.1:0-5000 GCA_025379985.1 Phyllomedusa bahiana | reverse complement strand
TTGACATGTCGTATTCACGGCGTATACGCGCGTGGATAATGAATGTCTATGGGGCCGGCGGGCTGCCGCCCCGCCCCCACTCCTGAGCACACGCCGTAATTGTGGGGCGAAATACGTCCCCGCAATTACACCGAACATAGCCTAAGTGTCCAAGCAGTAGCAGTTTCTCTTTGTGCAGATGTTCTGGAACCAATTATACAGCTGCGTGGGTGGGCTATCAATGACAGGTGGGCTTTTCACTAAGAAGACAGGGATGGTTTATTACCATCCCTGGCTTCTCGATTGCTGTGTATACAGTACTCAATGAGTGCTGTATACTCAGGGTAGCTTCCTGCAACTGTTGCTGGCGGTCACATGACTAAAGGCATGTTCACACGGCGTAATTTCGGCGAGCATTTTGCCGCATATTTGCGCTTAATACGTGGCGAGATGCGCGCTACAATTACGGTAATCCATAGCCCTCGTATTGTATGCGCGAGGAGATAAGAGACATGTGAATTATTTGTGGCGCGTAATCACTGCGAGTAATAAATGTCTATAGGGTCGGCGGGCTGCCGCCCCCCCCCCCCCATGCTTCGCCAGTACGTGCTCATCAGCGCGACTCCCAAATCACCTGGCGTATTGTGGCACATACTATATGCGCCGCAATTACACCATGTAACATAGCCTACAGGTCTCGGTAACTGCCTAGGCTGCTGGTCTTATCAGACACAGAAAAGCTCTGCAATGTAGGGGATATATTTCCCATGTAACTGGGGTTAATATTACAAAGGAAATCAGAGGAGAGGAAAAAAGTGATATAAAAATGTCCCTAAAGGTCTTTATTTGACCTTACTGGGCCATAACTGTAAAACAAAGTAACAAAAAAAAAAACCCTAAAGCCCTAAATAGAAATGTCTATGATGAAAAAGTGACAAAATTACAAAACTTATTTTAGTGCTTCTTTCGCTGTTAAAAAAAAAATAAACTTTTTTTTTTTTTTATATTTTCACTCAAATTAAAATAAAAAAAAGTAAAAGTTACATAAAAATTAAGCCTAAGATAAAAATGCTAAATAATAGAACAATAACTGAGCGCAATAAATCATTATGGCGTTCAAACTGGTGTGTATGTACTATTGAAAAGAAAAATTGTGCCTGGTCAGGAAGGGGGGAAATGGCCCGGTCAGGAACTGGTTAAAGAATCTGAGGCTGCAGTAATCAGCTAACGGCCTGGCCAAAAGTTACACCTCTGGGATCTGTACAGTGTGTATCAAAGCTAAAGTAATATATGTAATTAATTATGCTTCTACAGGGAGACTCCAGCTACTAAATGATTGACAGTAGACCCCTAAAAAAACAATTACAGTACAGAAGTTTAAAAAAAAATAAATCATTGAATGCTTCTAATCAGCCTTATTTGTGATATTTCTATATACATACTTACTATAGAGGTTTTGTTCTTAAGTTGAATTTGTATGTAAGTCGAAACAGGTACATTAATTAAATGTAACTCCAGCACAAAAGGTTTCTTTTTAGTTTAAGATGGTATGCTGGAACTTGTCGTTCCACAGCTACTATTTGCTGTGGAACATGGGACTACAAGTGCCAGCATGCCCCATAAGCCTCTGTTTGTAACTAGGAGACAGATGTAAGTCGGAAAGGTGTAAGTCAGGGACTGCCTGTGTGTATATATATACACATATACATATATCTATATATATATAATATATATAACCCAAATATATATATATATATATAATACACACACATATATATATACACACATATTATATATATATAATATACACATAATATATATATATATATAACACACATATATATATATATATCAATATCATATACATATATATATAACACAACCCCACACCGTACAGTGATGGCCAACAGTATTGGCACCCCTGCAATTCTGTCAGATAAATACTCAGTTTCTTCCTGAAAATGATTGCAATCACAAATTCTTTGGTATTAATATATTCATTTATTTTTGCTTGCAATGAAAAAACACAAAAGAGAATGAAACAAAAATCAAATCATTGATCATTTCACACAAAACTTCCAAAAGGGCCGGACAAAAGTATTGGCCCCTCAACCTAATACTTGGTAGCACAACCTTTAGCCAAAATAACTGTGAACAACCGCTTCCGGTCACCATCAATGAGTTTTTACAATGCTCTGCTGGAATTTTAGACCATTCTTCTTTGGCAAACTGCTCCAGGTCCCTGAGATTTGAAGGCGCCTTCTCCAAACCGCCATTTGAGATCTCTTCCACAGGTGTTCTATGGGATTCAGGTCTGGACTCATGCTGCCACTTTAGAAGTCTCCAGTGCTTTCTCTCAAACCATTTTCTAGTTGCTTTTTGAAGTGTGTTTTGGGTCATTGTCCTGCTGGAAGACTCCATGACCTCTGAGGGAGACCCAGCTTTCTCACACTGGGTCCCAACATTATGCTGCAAAATTTGTTGGTAGTCTTCAGACTTCATAAATGCCATGCACACGGTCAAGCAGTCCAGTGCCAGAGGCAGCAAAAGCGACCCACAAAACATCAGGAACCTCCGCATTTGATGTAGGACCTGTTTCTTTTCTTGAATGCCTCTTTGTTTCTGTAACTCTATGTTGATGCCTTTCCAAAAAGCTACTTTGTCTCATCTGACAGGAAATCTTCAAAACGTTTTAGCCCCGTTCACACGCTTATTTGCGATGGATTGGCGCCGATTCCCCCGATTTGCGCTTCATACGGCCAATCCGTCGGATCATCGGTAATCACTGCTCTCATGAAACAGTGTGAATCGTCGCTCCTCTCCGCCCAAATCCGCCGGGGGGAAAAGGACATGCACATTATTTACGGGCAGACGGCCATAAAATGCATTGTCTAGGGCGGAGCGGGCCCCGCCGCACTCCGGCCCTGCCCCCGTCCCGCCCCGTACACGGCGATTTGGGCTCATACGGCCCAAATTCGTCGCAATAACCATGTGAACGGTGCTTAGGCTTTCTCAGGTAAGTTTGGGCAAACTCCAGCCTGGCTTTTTTTATGTCTCGGGGTAAGAAGTGAGGTCTTCCTGGGTAATCCTACCATACATTCCTTTTCATTCAGACGCCGACAGATAGTACGGGTTGACACTGTTGTAACCCTCGGACTGCAGGCAGCTTGACTTGTTTAGATGTTAGTCGAGGTTCTTTATCCACCATCCGCACAATCTTGGCGCTGAAATCTCTCGTCAATTTTTCTTTTCCGTCCATCTAGGGAGGTTAGCCACATGCCATAGGAGGTTGCCACAGTGCCATGGGAGTTAGCCACAGTGCCATTGGGAGGGTTAGCCACAGTGCCATGGAGGTTGCCCAGGCCATAGGAGGTTAGCCACAGTCCATGGGGAGGTTAGCCACAGTGCCATGGGAGGTTAGCCACAGTGCCATAGGGAGGTTAGCCACAGTGCCATGGGAGGGTTAGCCCGTGCCAGGGGAGGTTAGCACAGTGCCATTGGGAGGTTAGCCACAGTGCCATTGGGAGTTAGCCACAGTGCCATAGGGAGGTTAGCCACAGTGCCCATAGGGAGGTTAGCCACAGTGCCATGGGGAGGTTAGCCCAGTCCTGGAGTTAGCCACAGTGCCATGGGTGGTTAGCCACAGTGCCATGGGCTTTACATCTAGGGAGGTTACCACAGTGCCATGGGGAGGTCAGCCACAGTGCCATGGGCTTTACATCTAGGAGTTAGCCCAGTGCCTTGGGAGGTCACCAAGTGCCATGGGAGGTTACCACGTGCCATGGGCTTTACACTTCTTGATGACACTGTGCACGGTAGACACAGGAAACATTCAGGTCTTTGGAGATGGACTTGTAGCCTTGAGATTGCTCAGGCTTCCTCACAATTTGGATTCTCAAGTCCTCAGACAGTTCTTTGCTCTTCTTTCTTTTCTCCATGCTCAATGTGGTCACACAAGGACACAGGACAGAGGTTGAGTCAACTTTAATCCATGTCAACTGGCTGCAAGCGTGATTTAGTTATTGCCAACACCTGTTAGGTGCCACAGGTAAGTTACAGGTGCTGTTAATTACACAAATTAGAGAAGCATCCATGATTTTTCAAACAGTGCCAATACTTTTGCCCACCCCCTTTTTTATGTTTGGTGTGGTATATATCCAATTTGGCTTTATGACAATTCTTTTTGTGGTTTTCCATTGAAGACAAATTAAATGAATATATTAATACCAAAGAATTTGTGATTGTAATCATTTTCAGGAAGAAACTGAGTATTATCTGACAGAATTGCAGGGGTGCCTATTAGAGATGGGCGAATCGATTCTAACGAAGTGGAATTCGTTTAGAATTTCAGGAAAACTTCGGAACGAAGTCGAACTTTGGGGTACTTCGGGTGAACGAAGTGTGCTTTTGATTGATAAAATGGCTGCGAGCACATGGCGCTACATGGGGCAAAGCACTCTGGGAGGATGAAGGGCATAGCCTGCATGACATGTGCAGAGATGAAGCCAATCAGAGACCGGCGGGATTCTGTGACGTCACCGCACTATATAAGTCCGGGCGTGACGCTGGGAGCTCATACCGCTCTCACTGTACTGATTAGGAAGGTGCTGCCGCGGCTGATTGTTACTGGAAGAACTGATTTTTATACAGCGATTTTGGGGTGTCTCAGCTTGTCTCAGAGACTGTTCTCTTAATGTTCTATTTCTAATTTTGGGGTATTGGATCTGAAATCCAGTGTGCGTCCACTGCAGCTGCATATACATTCAATATCCAGTGGAATCTAAGCCAGTTCCTGTTGTATTCATTTAAAGAAACAGCGTTTTTACAATACAAATACCACTTCATTTTGGCTGCTCAATTCTATTGCGCAATTTACATCCAGGGGTTAATTAAACGTTGTTTTGCTGGTGTGCTGACAAAAAAAACCCGTCTTTTTCAACGCCAAAATATATAAATTTTTCCTGTAGCCTAATTCACAAGCAAAGGTTAATTTCAACTGTATCCTTGTTGTGGGTAAAAAA
>JAODAL010010919.1:0-102501 GCA_025379985.1 Phyllomedusa bahiana | reverse complement strand
ATTAAATAAACCATAAGGGGAAAGCTCGGGGGACTTCGAACAAAAAGATCATTTGTTCGCACTAGTGGATTCTCAATCGCAGAGAAAACTCTTCTCAAAGAATAGTTATTCCTTTATTAAATAAAAAATAATTGTAAGGGGGATAGAGTAAAAAAACTGAAACTTTTCCTAATGTTTTAAAGGGAAATACAAAAGAGTATTTTTCTGGTAAAAAAAGGACGGAATAAAAAAAGACAAGAAAAAACCACCAGTGTCGTTTAATTTGTTGAGGGTCAAAAAGGGGTTTTTTTTAAAAATTGTTATAAAAGTTTTTATGTTCTTGGGGTTTTTTGTAAAACCAATTTGTATTAATTTTTTTGTTTTTTTTTTCTTCTTTCTTTTCTTTGTGCTGTAGTTTGTGTCACAAAATTTTAGAAAGACCTGTGGGGGTCCACTGTTAAAATAAATAACTTTTTAAATATTCGGGATCTTGAAATGTGGTCTTGTATTGGATGAAGATTACTAAAAGTTCGTGGCGTCATTAAAGGGCCCTTTGGAGAAATGGTTTGAGTGAATTCCTTTTCCCCTTTTGGAGGGCTTGTAGCATTTGCGTTCAAAGGAATGGACTATAGGAGTAATTTTTATTTTTTGAAATTTTTTTGTGGAAATAAATGAGGTGGGGGGGAAAACTATGGAGCTTTCCCCCCTTTTTAATCATCCCTATGGCCTTAAGGCGAAGATTAGGGTCGGGGGTTCTGCCCACGTACTGAATGTTAAAAAATACAGTCAATACGTAAATAAAAAAAAGATTTTTGCAATTAGGTTCATGTTATGGGATATTTATTTGGGGTGGAAATAGAAGGTTTTGTGTTTTTGTGCAAATTTTAACAGCATGGCACTGTGGAGACCCCGCATGGGGGAACTGCCAGGGTTAAGGGGGTTATTTTTTTGGGAGGCCATGGGTTTTTTACCCGGCTAGGGCAATAGATGTTTTAAAATTTGGAGCCCTTCTGAAGATGATTCCTGGAAAAAGGGTAAAAAAGGCCCCAAAAAAGGGTCTTTTTTAAAGCCTTTAGCTCGGGCTTTTTTTTGCCGTGCGCCGGGCCCTTTTTTTCTTTTTTATTGCATGTAGGGCATATGAGGAGAGTACTGTGCACTGCATTAGAAAGAAGACACAGTGTGCACTGCATGTATATGAGGAGAGTAAAAGTGTGCACTGCTTGTAGTATGGGGAAGACAGTGTGCACTGCATTAGTATGGGGGAGAGTACGTGTGCATGCATGAGTATGAGGGAATACATGTTGGGCATGCATGTATTAAATGAGGAGAGTAAGTTTCACGCATGTAGTATGAGAGTAAGTGTGCATCCCTGTAGTATGAGGACGCACAGTGCACCCGCATGAGTTGAGGACGCACAGTGTGCACTCATGTTTTGAGGACAGTACAGTGGATGCATCATTAATGAGGACAGACAGGTGCACTGCATGTGGGCATTGAGAGAGACAGTGTCACTGCATGTAGGGCAGTATGAGAGACAATGGCACGCATGTATTGAGGAGAGAAAATGTGCACGCTGTGTATGAGAAGTACAGTGTGCACTGCTGTAGGGCAGTATAAAGAAGTACAGTGTGCCTGCAGTAGTTGGGACGCCATGTGACGCATGTGTATAGGAATACAGGGGGCCGCATGTAGTATAGGCAGTACAGTGCACTGCTGTAGGGCAGTATGAGGTAAAATTCACTGCAGTAGAATGAGGAAGTACAGTGTGCACTGCATGTAGGGCAGTATAAGAGAGTACAGTTCATGCATGTATTTTTAGGACAGCGCAGGTGCATCATGTAGTAGAGGACAGTACAGGTGCACTGCATTTGTATGAGGAGTACAGTGTGCACTGCATTTAGGGCAGTATGAGGACAGTACAGTGTGCACTGCATGTAGGGCAGTATGTTAGTACAATGTGCACTGCATGTCGTATGAGGGAGAGTACATGTGCATGCATTAGGGCAGTTAGGAGATACAGTTTTCAGCATGAGTATGAGGGGGTACAGTGTGCACTGCTTTAGTATGAGGACAGCACAGTGGCCTGCTGTAGTATGAGGGAGTACGTGTTCCTGCATGAGATGAGGAGGGTACAGTGTGCACTGCATGTAGTATGGGGGAAAAAACGTTGCACGCAGTTATAGCCCAAACGTGTGCCTCATGTAGGGCAGTATGAGGACAGCACGTGTGCACTGCATGTAGTAATGAGAGTACAGTGTCACGCATGTAGGGCAGATAGGAGGAAAATGTGCACGCATTATTAGGGGGAGAGTACAGTGTGCACTGCGTAGTATGGGGGACAGTACAGTGTGACGAAAGTATTATGAAGGGACAGCCGGTGCACTGCTGTAGTATGAGGAATAAGTGGCACTGCATGTAGTATGGGGAAGTAATTTGCACTGCATGAGGGCATAGGGGGGGAGTACGGGCACTGCAGTAGTATGAGGGGTACAGTGTCACTGCATGTGGGGGCCAGTATGAGGGGAACAGTGGCACGCAGTAGTATAGAAGTCATTGCACTGCATGAGTATAGGGCATAAGGAGACGTGTGCACTGCATTGTGAAGATACAGTGTGCACTGTGATTTGAGGAGACACAGTGTGCACGCATGTATATGGGGAAACTGTGCCGCATGTAGTTTAGGAGAGCACAGGTGCACTGCATGTAGTATGAGAGAGTAAAGGTGCACTGTGTATAGAGGACATTCCCAGTGTGCACGCATGTATATGGGGGAAGCACATGGCACTGCTTATATGAGGAAGTACAGGGGTGCCAGATGTAGTATAGGGAGCAGTGTGCACTGAGTAGTAGGGAGAGTACATGGCACTGCATGTAGTATGAGGGGGCAAGGTTCACTGCATGTAGTTGGGAGAGTACTTGACATGCATGAGTAGAGGACGCTGTCACTGATGCGTAGGGGAAAAGTAAGTGTTCACTGCATGTAGTATGGGAGAGAAACATGTCACTGCAGCAGATGAGGAGAGTAAAAAAATTGGCACTGCATTATATGAGGAAGTACTTTTGCACGCATTAGGGCATATGGGGGGACAGTGTGCACTGCGTAGAAAAGGGGGATAAGGTGCACTGATGTAGTATGAGGGAAGACAGTGGCACTCATGTAGTATGAGGGCATTTAAAAGTACAGTGGCAGAAAGTGTATGAAAGTAAAATGTCACTCATTTTGGAGGAATACAGTGTGCACTGCATTAGTATGGGGAGAGAACAGTGTGCACTGCATGATATGAGGAAAAAAGTGTCACTGATGTAGTATGAGGGCAGTGCAGTGTGCACTGCATGTGGGGCATATGAGGACAGCCAGTTTTGCCTCATGTAGATAGGAATTTAAAGTGTGCATGCATGTAGTATGAGGGACAGCAGTGTGCACGCAGCAGTATGGGGGAAAGTACAGTGTCACGAATGTAGTATGAGGAAAATACAGTGTGCCTGCGTAGTATGAGGAGATACAGTGTGAACTGCTTGTATAGGAATACAGTTGCACTGATGTATATGGGGGGAGAACAGTGTGCACGCTTTAGTATGAGGGGATACAGTGTGCATGCATGTAGGGCAGTATAGGACAGGTGCATGCTGTATATAGGACAGCACAGTGTGCACTGTTTTTCAGAAAGGGGACAGCACGGTGCACTGCATTAGTTGAGGAGGTACAGTGTGCACTGCATGTAGAAATGGGGACGCCCAGTGTCCCCTGCAGCATATAGGAAGTACGTTGACTGCATGAGTATGGGGAGGTACATGTGCACTGCATGTAGTATGAGGACAGTACATGTGCACTGCAGTAGTATGGGAAACAGCACAGTGTGCACTGCTTCAGTATGAGGGAGTACAGTGGCCGGGATGCAGTATAGGACACCAGGTGCACTGCGCAGATGAGGAGAGTACAGTTGCATGCATGATATGAGGAGAGTACATGTCATGAAAAGTATAGAGGACAGTACAGTTGCCTGCATGTGATGAGAAACAGTACGTGTGCACTGCCTGTATGGCAGTATGAGGGGGGGGGGGGAGTCGGTACTGAAAAATGTAGTATGAGGGGAGTACATGTGCACTGCATGTAGGGCGTATGAGAGTACAGTGTGCACTGCATGTATATGGACGCAAAGTGCGCATGCATTAGTATGAGGGGTACAGTTGCACTGATGAGTATGGGGAAGGTACAGTGTGCACTGCATGTATATGGGGAGAGTACAGTGTCACTGCAGTAGTATGAGGACGCCAGTGCGCACTGCAGTATAAGGGGACAGTGTGCACTGCTGTATTTGGGAGAGACAGTGTGCACGCAGTGTATGAGGAGGTACTGTGCACTCATTAGTATAGGACAGTACAGTGTACTCATGTAGTATGGGGAAGCACATTTGGCACTGCAGTGGAATATAGGAAAACGTAAATTTCCCTGTGTTGTCTGCAAAAAAACCCGGGACCGGCGCGAAAAAGTAACTGTCCCCGGCCCCTGGACTGACACATCAGAGGAGCGGCGGCAGGGGGGGGGGGAGCAGACTGCGGGACGTGCGCCCCCTGCTGGCCGAGCGCGGGTGGGAGTGTTGAGGCGGCCGCCACTGGGGAACCGGCGATTTCGGGGAGCGCACAGCAGCGAGGCCCTGCAGACACGCCCCATGCAAGGCTCATGTGCCCGGCCCGCCCGCCTGAGCCCCGGACTGTGCGCAGGAGCTCCGCCGCGGGAGGCCATGACCGTGGAGCAAAACCCTGCGCAGAACCCCAAAAGGGTAACGTGCCCCCACCCCCACCCGCACCCCTTTTTCTGCTCCCGCCCCCCTCATCTGCTCCCGCACCCCCCTTCTGCGCCCCCCCCCCTCTATGCTGCCCGCCCCCCCCTCTATCTGCTGCCCGCACCCCCTCTATCTGCTGCCCGCACCCTCCATCCAGCCCGCACCCCTCTATCTGCTGCCCGCACCCTCCATCCAGCCTGCTGCATCTAGACCGCTGCGCCCGTCATCTGCTGCCTCCAGCCCCTCTGCCCGCGCCCCGCAGTCTCCTGCCCCGGCAGCCGGCGCAGCCCCCGGGGCAGGCGGTGTACGCGGCGGCGCTGAGCCTCTGCCGTTTCCCGTGCACACTGCTGCGGTCTCCAGGCCTCTCTGCCCATTACACGGCGCTGTGCGCGGACTACGCAGCCCTGAGGGAGGGGGCAGTGGCCGGGAGAGGTGGCGGCTCCGGCGGCCGCGCTGTGCACTCGAGCTCGGGGTCTCGGAGCCTGATCCTGGGGGAGGGGGGGACGCTGTCACTGCTGTTTACAAACTAATGCGAGTGCTATGGAGCGGGCGCGTTATTCTGAGCAGCCTCCCAGGGAAGCGGGGCCATGGAGCCAACAGGACTCGGGGCAGGAGGTCGTGCTCCTCCAGCAGTGATGGCTCAGGGAGGTGCTGAGGGGATCCTGCAAGCCCAGGTGATGTCCAGAGGAGGAGGAGGCAGTGCGGCCCCTGAGGTGGGAGCGCCGCCCTGGAGGATGCTACCGGCACTGCCTCCATCAGGACCGTCCACCGACGACTTTGGTGGGATTTGAAAACCAACGCTCCCCATAGACTCTAATAGAAATTCCGTGCGGCAGTCGCCAGTGGAGGGGTTTCTGCTGGACGCCGGCGTCTGTAAAGCCTCCCACATACACGACCCTCCCCCACTTTTTCGGGCACCAGATGTGAATATCAGTGGTTAAGGGGAAGGCGAATGTACGGACAGAACCGTTCCCCAAAAGCCTGAAGAAGACAATACCAGACGGAATCCAACCAGTGTCTTGTCAGTGCCGTGTGGACACTCCCTGGCGCGCCGCCCTCTCCTCGCCGGCCGGGGCTCCGCCCCCCCTCCCTTCCTTGCACACGCCACCCTCTCTCGCCGCCCGACGCACGCCGCCCTCTCTTCGTCGGCCGGGGCTCCGCCCCCCCCTCCCCTCCTTCCTTGCACGCACCGCCCTCTCCTCGCCGGCCGGGGCTCTCCCCCCCCCCCCCCCCCTCCTCCCTGCTTCCTGGAGCGCGCCGCCCTCTCCTCGCTGGCCGGGGCTCCCTCCCTTCCTGGCGCGCGCCGCCCTCTCCTCGCTGGCCGGGGCTCCCTCCCTTCCTGGCGCGCGCCGCCCTCTCCTCGCTGGCCGGGGCTCCCTCCCTTCCTGGAGCGCGCCGCCCTCTCCTCGCTGGCCGGGGCTCCCTCCCTTCCTGGCGCGCGCCGCCCTCTCCTCGCCGGCCGGGGCTCCCCGCCCTCCTCCCTGCTTCCTTGCACGCGCCGCCCTCTCCTCGCTGGCCGGGGCTCCCTCCCTTCCTGGCGCGCGCCGCCCTCTACTCGCCGGCCGGGGCTCCATTACTTCTTGACCGAGGCAAGTAGATGTCACTTGATAACGGCAGCAGTGCAGAAGCGTCGCCTCCCGTCCTTGTCTGTGGCATCTGTCCCATTACCTTGTGCAGTAATCGGAAACCTGTTCCCTTTACTTTTTTGCCTTGTATGATCCACTTTATCGATAGAACTTGACCGTTCTCCTTTGTGCTGTGGAATGATCTGCTGTTGGGCCTTGCTGACCCTTCCACCTGAGCACCTGTTCACCCTAGACAAGGTGTGTGTGACCATTGCACTACTTATTTCTAGCCGTGTGACATGGCGCATTGTCTTTTTTGGAAGATCCCATCTGCTGCAGTGAAGGTAACCAGCCTGTATGGGTGTACGTGATCTGCAAGGATGGATTCATATCTAAATTGGTTGAGCGTGTCTTCTACATGAATAAGTGGACCCAGAGAACGCCATGAAAACACCCTTATGCTTCTGTTCTTCCAGCAATGGTTGCAGGGTGTTTGTTCACTAATAATTCTGCGCTCACACCAACGTCCATCTGTTTGAAGTGTCTGCTTGGAATGGAGAGCTTATTATGCCTGCGCACAGTTCTCCATTCTGTTTTATGGGAGTTCCACGTACAGATGAGCTCTACTTGGAACTCGTAGAGAACAGAACGGAGCGTCTTGCGTGACTTGCTCTCTATTTTGATTCTACTGTTTTGGGGGCTGTTCCTGGAGTGTGACCAGCCTCTGGGACTCGAAATGTCATTAAACTCTGTGGTGGGAACACTCCTTTTAGTCCTGGAGCAGATCTGCCCCTGTGAACCTACCCTTTCCTCTCCGACTTGTAGAAAGGGGTTTAAGCAGGATGACCTAACCCTTGTGTGATGTCCTTAGGTCATGACCGGGTGGGTAAACTTCTAATTCTATATGGGACCAGGCTTCATCTATACATGACAATAAGACACTTGTATGTCTGCATACCATCAGATGGTATCTATACTGTGTTGTAGCTATAGACCGGCCTAGTCCTCTTGTAACAGCACTGAGTTTGTGAAGATTATGCTTATTATTCTCTCCCACAAGTGACACGTTTAGCGGCTAAACCGACCCAATGTAGTCACTGGCAGAGGAGGTCTGGCTGGTGGAAGCCTATGGCCTCTTTGATGTTGTTTTGGGCATACGCTCATTAATAGGTGTGAACAAGACCCCAAAATACTGGCAGATCTTCCCCATGGAAGTCTCTGGCCCTGCCGGGGTCTGGGATTATTGCTTGGTCTTGTTTCTAATCTCTTCTGGTGATTTGGAGCGATGAGATGAAAGTCAATAGACCGGGGTCTGATGGGGGGCAAATGGGTTTGGAAGAATCAAGGGAAAAAGGGGGATAATGGATCGAGAAATTGAAGAAACTGTCCTGTTCGGTGGAGGAAACCTGATATGTGGATGTTTCACAGCCAAAGATGTTGGATACTTGACCAGGATTGATGGTGACCTCAATGCTGAGCTGTATGTGAGTGTCCTACAACATGAGTTACTTCATACACTCCAGTATTATGGGTATGAAAAGGAGGACATAGTGTTCCAGCAGGACAACAACCTGATGCATACATCAAGGTTGGAGAAGAAAGGGTTCAATGACAATGAAGTAGAGTTGCTGTATTGGCCTCCATAGTCCCCAGACTTCAACCCAATCCAACACTTGTGGGTAGAGTTGGTGAAAAAGCTGTATTTGCACCCAGGTCCAGTCTGCACCAACACTGGGAATGTGTAGAAGAGACCTGGGGTCAGATTTTGGTCAAGACATGCTTGAATCTGATCCAGAGCCCAGAATGATTCAGGCAGAGCTGAAAGCCAAAGGTGGATTTACCAAATACTAACAAAATGATAAAAATTAAAATTTTGACTTCTAGGAGCAAAACCCTAACAATGCAGTTAGAGGAAAGAATCTGCAGAACTAAGCAGATACTAAATAATGTATGTATAAGATAGGTAAGATGACTGTCTATAAAATGATGGGAGCCTCATGGTCAAAGCTGTAGTGCAGGCATCCTCGAACTGCGGCCCTCCAGCTGTTGGGAAAATACAACTCCCATCATGCATTTATATAATTTATAACAGTTGGAATGATGGGGTTGTAGTTTCCCAACAGCTGGAGGGCCGTAGTTTGAGGATGCCTGCTGTAGTGGATGGTGAAATGTGGAGCCTGAAAGACAATAGATCAAAACATTGTTACCCTTTAGCTTGTCAGTGTCTGATTATTGTATCATAAGGTGGTAAAAAGCCTGATGTTACCATTTTACTACAGTAAAGTTATCACTTAAACATGCGCCAAGTATGAGGGAGTCGGAGCTTTGGCTTACCGACTCCACAGCCTGTTTCAGTGAGGGTGTTGGTATACAAAGAGGCTGAGTATCATGCTCTACCAGTGATGCCAGTGTAGGTACAGGTGGAGCATGGCCACTCATGGTAATCCGCATGTAGTTATTAAGGCTTGTCCCTTGAAGGCATTTCCACCTTTTAGGTTATTCTATGCAGCTTCTAGATCCAAAGCTAAAAATGGATTTAACAAGAGGAGATGACTTTCTCTTCTTTGTGTGTCCTCCACTGATGAGCCACTCCTGGGTTTGGAATGGGGGGGGGAAACCCAAAACCTGAATGTGGAACTGACCCTTCGGTCCATCTGCATGGCAAGGATTTACAGTCGTTTTTGATGCGGATTTTCAAAACGGTAAAAAATCTTGACTGTAAAAACAATCTCCATAGATGGCATTTGAAAATCCGAGTTATTGGTCTACAAGACTGAATTTGAAATGACCGTTTATTCTTTTGTCGGATAGCACAAGTTTTACCATTGAAGTCAGTGGGATGGCATGGAAGATGACACTTTGTGCATGTTCTGGTGCGGATCCACATCCAGAAACTCCATAGTGCTGATACAAAAAAAACTGAATCCAAAGAACACATCCTGGGGTTCTTGTGTAAGATACTGTTCAAATACTCGTCAGGCAACACAGATTTAGGGTTTAGAATCCAATGAGTATTTTGTGTGGCTGCAGCCTTAGACCTTTAGGCCATGTTCACATGGCTTATTTGGACGAGGTTTTTTTTTGAGCGTTTCTGCTCCTAAAACCTCACCTGAAACACGCTTCTTCAGAAGAGGTTTTAGAGGCGTTTCTCGGCGAGGTTTTCACCTATAGAAATTAGTAGCCAGGACAAAAACCGCGCCTAAAACACACTTCAAGAAATAACATGACACTTCTTTTTCAGTGCTTCCAAAGAAACGTGTAAAAACCTCGTCGTGTGTGAACTACAATGAGGTTTTACTTAAGCATCAATTAAATGAACTGGGGCCGTGTTGGAAGCGTTTTGGGCGAGGTTTTCGGAGCATAGACGCTACGAAAACCTCGTCCAAAACCACGTCCAAATAAGCCGTGTGATTCCCTGATATATGTTTATAATAAGGATTTTGCAGAGGAAAATGGGTGAGTGCCGTAAACATTTTTTCTAAGGATTTGGATTTCAATTCTGCTACTTTCTTTTTACTGAGCACCACCCGTCTGTATTGAGCGGACATTTTTCTATATACTATATAGACTGCAGAAACGTATACCGGTGCCACCTCGTCTTTTCTTGTGAGTGGAACATGGCCTTAATGTTGACACAAGTTTTCCAGTGGTAGCCGGTAAAACTGTGATCATTCATTCGGCCATTGGTGACTGCATGGTTTTATCCAAATCAAAAAGTGGTTCCTAAGGATCGGATGTACATTTTATCAGAAGACCCCTCCTCTATGGTGGAAATGAAACCCCTTGATGGTAGGTGAGCAGCGTCGTTGTTGGTGAGATACAGCGTTGCTTATTGCTGCAGGTGCAATGGGTGGAAGTGGAATCCATTGACTCTTGTTTCAGACTTTACTTTTTCCATTGAACTCAAATCTGTCATATTTCAGTGGTAGAAATTGACATGCTGAAGTTGCAAATTACTACACAAACAAATACGTATATAACAGAGGATTGAGTATATCGTAACTACAAAGCAAAAACCCTCCTTAAAACTTTACTTTAATTAATCACTTAAAACTCAAAATACCCAAATATTATATACAAAAGGCATACAACTACAAAAGAGCAAAACTGATCATCAATATCCAATTATTGTTATCATTTACCACCTATTTAGGAATGCGGTGATGATGATCATAAGGGCAAGTCTGAGCCTTCTGATGTATCCAGTGTTCCTGTATATATATAGTCTGGACAAAACAAGTACATTTTAAACTGTCCCCTTTCTTCTAATAGCCCTATATCTTGCCCTTAGTGGAGCACTCGTTCTGATAAGAACGACCCCGCAAAAATACCCCTAAACAGACTCCTCACCAGTCCCTGGAACTCTGTATGGGTGAGTGAGTCCAAACATTGTGCAAAATTGACCCAAATGCATTTCTCCGTTTCTCTCTTCTGTAGGTAATTTGAATTGTTCTAACAGGGTAAAGTACAATTTGGGGGTTAAGCAGACATCGTTACGTCCGCATACGCAGTAAAGTTTTAAAGGAGGGTTTTTGCTTTGTAGTTAAAATTTCCACATTGCAGTCAAAGTCTGTCAGAAATATTTGTGGATCACTCTCCTATTTTTTTTTTCCACACTTTGACTCCAAATCTGACTTTCATAGATGCCTCATGTGTAATGGGTAATAACGACTGTAACATGGCAAAATGGTCACCTTGCCCCCATTTGGTCCATAGGGGCCTAGAATGATAAAATACATACCAGATTTATTAACCTGTGTAAGCCTTCTTATAAATAGGAATATACATCAAGTTATATATTAAAGGGGTGTTCCAACGAGTGCTTTTCAGCACTGCACGTCACCTCGTAGCGTGCTTGTCCTCCCTATTCTTTTCTATGGGAGTTCTGAATTTAGCTTAGTGAATGTGCTCTGTTCTAGTCAAAAGACCCATAAAAACGAATAGGGAGATGACCACAAGCACTACCCTCCTCGTTCTTTGAGATGGTTGGCTTATAGCAAGCTACAAACTGCCCTACAGAGCTGAAAACCACTCATTACAAGAACCCTTTAAGGAAGATAGGACTCCCAACAACACCTAAAACAGCCCTGATCATAGCCTTTATTACCTATTTAAGCAGAATGTGAGGAGCATGTGATTACCCCTCCAGAGATTTAAAGAGTACCCTCTGGGGCACATGTACCACACGCTGCGACCCTTTGCTAATAGCCTAGACCAGGGCAGTAGCTTCAGTTACTACTCTCCTCAGCACAGTATAATATGATGGCGGTTGAGAAATTGCACTCGTAGAACTTGGTTGATACAGTTGTGCTCAAAAGTTTACATACCCAGCAGAATTTTTGCTTTCTTGGCTTATTTTCAGGGAATATGAATGATTACACAAAAACTTGCTTTCCCACTCATGGTTCGTGGTTGGGTGAAGCCATTGAGGCTAGGTTCACACGGCAATAATTGCATGACGTATTCCGCCCACGATTACGCAGTGTGTGTGTGTGGGGGGGGGGGGGGCGGCGGCAGCTCGCAGGCCCCGTAGACATTCATTACTCACGGCGCGTATACACTGTGAATAATTGACATGTCACTTCTCTCCCCGCTCATTGTATTGTGTGAGCTGGGAGATGTAATCCATAGTTCTCTATGAGAGCTGGGGATTACCGGAGTGACTGGGATGTATCTTACCCCATATTTAGTTCAGTTCGGTCCGAAATACGGGGCGAGATACGTCCCAGTTTAATCCGTGTGAACGTATCCTAAGTGTCAAACTGCTGTGTTTTCTCTTTTAAATCATAATGACAACCAAAAACATTCAAATGAATGTTTGGCCTGATAACATGCACAGAAGTTGACACAAATGGGGTTGAATGGCTACTAAAGGTAACATCCTCATCTGTGACCTGTTTGCTTGTAATCAGTGTGTGCATAAAAGTTGAGTGAGTTTCTGGGATCCAGACACTCTTGCATCTTTCATCCAGCCAGAGATGTTTCTGGATTGTGAGCCATGGAAAAAGCCAAAGAATTGTCAAGGGATCTACGGAAAAGGTAGTTGAACCGTATTAAACGGGAAAGGATATCCAAGGAATTGATAATGTCAGTCAGCAGTGTTCAAACTGTGATTAACAAATGGAAAATCGGGAGCTCTGTAAAAACCAGTTGTAGACCAACAAAAATTACAGCCACAACTGCCAGGAAAATTGTTGGGACACAAAGAAAAACCCACAAATAACATCAGCTGAAATACAGGACTCTATGAAAACTAGAGGTGCGGTGGCTTCTAGATTCACATTAAGGAGGCACTTGAAGAGAAATGGGCTGCATGGTGGAGTCACCAGAAGAAAGCCATTACTGTGCAAATGCCACAAGGTATCTCGCCTACAATACACCAAACAGCACAGAGAAGGCCTCAAAACTTCTGGAACAAGGTCATTTGGAGTGATGAGACCAAAATCTAACTTTTTGGCCACAACCACAAACGTTACATTTGGAGAGGCGTCAACAAGGCCTATGAGGAAAGGAACACCATTCCTACTATAAAGCACGGAGGTGGATCGCTGATGTTTTGGAGATGTGTGAGCTACAAAGATGCAGGAAACGTGGTCAAAGTTGAAGGAAAGGTGAATGCAGCACGTTATCAGCAAATACTGGAGGCAAATCTGCGCTCATCACCCGGAAGCTACGCACAGGAAATACTTGGATGTTCCAATATGACAACGATCCAGAACACAAAGTGAAGGTTCTGGAGTGGTCATCTTGGTCTCCTGACCTCAATATCATTGAGCCACTCTGGGGAGATCTCAAGCAAAGCGCAGTTCATGTGCCTGAAGCTGCTGTCAAGTGTCTCTCTAAATGCTGGTAAAGCAGTACAGGCAAGATGACTGCCCCCACAACCGCATACAAACAAACAAAGTGAGAAATCTACAATCAGAAAATAAAAACTGCTAAAAAGAATATGGATCAGGGGCTTGTTTTAATAAGTTAAAAAAAATCATCGACTTTAACAATAGATGTTGCAGCTCCTCCTCTCTGCATGCTGACTTCTTCCCATGTTTAGAAAAATCTCCTATAGAAGTCAATGGGACTGATCCTATTCACAGGCTCCTTTTGTCCATGAAGCTGCTGTAAAGCATCTCTAAATGCTAAATCGGAAAATAAAAATGGCAAAGAAAAGAATATGCATCTTGTTTTAATTGGTAAGAAAAAAAATTGTCAGCAGATTCCCTTTAATCATTCACTTCCCCTCAAGATGAGCGGCGTCTGTTTCTGGAAGCCCCTTCTCTCCAACCACCTACTGAAATAACCGGCACGCTCCACCATAAATGTATGTTCTTGTCAGGGATCACATCTCTGTGGCTGACCTCTGTCTCTTATGCGGCCACCGTATAACTAGGTGCTTTCTGTCCAGGATTTGTGAAATGCTGCGGTAATGAATGTTTTCTGCTTAATCCACTGGCCGCCCCGGAAAGGTTAACCAACGTTAGATTTATGACCTGGCACCGGGCACAGCAGAAGTGGCAGTGAAACCTTATAATGTAAAGTGTAGGGGAACAGGTGGCGATCACAGGACCCTGAGACATGCCAGGGCAGACTATACACATCAGATTTGGCAGAGGTCTCCGAGCCAGGGAAGATGTTGAACACGAAATTTAATCTATAACGTGAGAATTAAAAAAATGCTGGGCTGGTCACATGTGTAAGAAGTAACCAGCAGGGAATTGGGATGCACAGTCATACTGGGGGACTAGAATTACTACTAAAGTGCTTACAAATAGGTCATATCCCTCCTCTCCCAATTAGCACATTACGGAGTGTGTAACCCCCTTCCACAAGGCTTGTACCGGGCATCATTTGGGTTATTCCTTTTACAGGATGAGTCAAGAGTTGCTTTTATTTCTGAAACAAAAGGGAAAATGACATATCTGAATACCCCAGTAAGTAATGGGTGAGGGGACCTATCTTTTTGGCTATGTCTGGAACATGGCTGCCATCTTTAAAAAAACAAAACAAAAAAAAAACACCATTTTGGATCAAGGGCATGGTTTTTCGAATGGGGCGATGGTCGTGTAGCATGTCAAAGACCAGAATTGTCTCTGTAATTGTTACACTATTTCTTGTGGTTTAAAAGTTCCCAACATAGAAAGTTCTCATGCAGGTTCCTAACGATTGGATCCAGCGCCTTCAGCTCTGTGTTCAGAATAAGGGACAACACGTCACAAATATTTTGAACCACAAGATATATTTCACATCTGTTTGTGGCAATCGGAAAACTCTGGTCGTCTTTTATATGCTGCATGATCATCTTCCCATTGCTCTTTGATCCAAATTGGCAGACATGGCCTAAAACCTAGACCTCCTCACCTATTACTTGCTGGTGGATTCAAACATGCTATTTCCTTTTTGTTTCTGAAATAAGTCCTGGGACTTTTGACCTCCTCCTCCCCACCCCCCAAAGCAATGTAATCCTGAACCTGCCAGCTGGGTGTTACCAATTGGGGGCGTGTGCCTGTACATTCTCACACTGTCCAATCAGTGTGCGCATCGGGAACCTTTCTCCTCCACACACATACTTCTGTAACACCCATCTGTCTGATTCAGTAATCGCGTATTGCTTCAGATTTGGCCAGATCAAATTTGCAGCAGGAATCGTGCTTGCGGATGACCTTAAAAGGGTTTTGCCACGATGTAATGTTGACGTGGGATCCTCCAAAATGGGTATTTAATCACTTTTCTAAATATATGTGATTAAAAATATTGCAGCCTGAGAGAGCTACAGGCTGCCTTACCTGCCCTTAGTTACCTAAAAGCTTCTATTAGATACGACCTGACAAGAGCTGCTGGCCGGGCTTGCGCAGATCAGACTTCTTATCTGATAAGAGGGAGAGTGAAGAAGCTTTCAAGGCACTGGGTAGAAATATGTTGTCTTTTGTATACAGAATCCACTAGTTGTCATGTGATTATCTGAGTAGATCCCTGCTTCATCTGATGACGGAGAACATGAACAAGCTTTCAAGCTGCTGTAGAGAAAAGGTGTTGTATTTTGTATACAGAATCCACTAGTTGTAGTTTGATTATTTGAGTGAACATTTCACACGATCCCTTATACACGGCTCTGTGCTCTGGCTGTATCGCTCGCTCAGCGTGGCTTGTTTACGTTTGATTCTTAACAGACAAGGCAAAACCCCTTTATCTCCTCCACATGGCATTGACCTGCAGTGAAGATTGTACAATCTGACACTGGCCATTTTTTGTCGTGGATTTTCAGTGTTTACAGGGGTGAGATCCACAGTGAACCTATATGCGGTACCATGGTTTGGCAACTAAATCCACAGTGTAAAAACCTGCAATGTGTGCTCCTAAGCTAATAATGGCTACAAACAAACGCCACGTCTTTGGGTGAACCAGAGAAAGTGAAGGCGCTTGGAAATCCTTAGCTAGGTGTACTGTCCTACACAACTAGTCTTCTTGCATAATCTGACAATCGCCAAGCAGAAGGATTTCCCTAGCGTTGTGATTGCTCTAGTGTCCTGCCAAACAAGTCTTGGATTGCTCCGGTCTGCGTAGATTAACATGGATCATATGCGCTAACGGTCTGGATCCGATTCTTCACCACTAGTGCGGAATGAACACTATGACAATTGCAAGGACTTAGGGTATGTTCACACAGATTATTTTCGGGTGTAATTGCGGGCGTATTTCACCACATATTTTCAGGCACAATTACGGTCATCCATAGCTCTCATATAGAACTATGGATTACGCCTCATCCCCTCGCACTTGCAATGCTAAGTGACATGTCAATTATTTGCTGCGATTATGCGCCACGACTCATGTAGGTCAATGGGGCCGTGCTTTGGAATTACGCTCTGAGTAGCGTGACTCCCAAAACACCTGCCGTATTGTGGTGTGTACTGTACGTACAGTGTGAACATACCTTCCGAGTCCACCTCGCAGTAGATCCACACTTCAAATCTGTGGGGAAAAAAGTGTTTGGTAGTAGGTATGTTCACAGGGCTTATTGGGGTGCATACAGTACGTGCCCCGATATGCCGGGTGTTTTTAGAAGCATGCGCTGATTAGCGTGTACTCCCAAAGCACTGAGAGGGGGGGGGGGGGGAGCACCCGGTTGGCCGGCCCCATTGACATGCATTGTCAGTGGTGCGTAAACGGCGCAAACAACTCGCTTGTCACTTCTCTCCCCGCGCTTACCATATGATCGTATTGTACGCGCTGGAGGATGATGCGGAATCCATAGGTCTCTGAGAGCTATGAATTACCGGAATTGCAGCGCGTATTTCACTGCATATAAAGCACAATACGCGGCGAAATGTGTGTGTAATTATGCGTGAAAATAAGCTGTGTGAGCATACCTTACAATAATCCAAGGAATGAGAACTTAATAGCTCATAAATAATTTTATATATATATATATATACACACACACAAGTTTAAAAAGAGTTAAATGATTATACATAAAATATAATCATGGTGGGTAGTTGGGGGTTGGTATCTGATGTGAGAATATGGAAACTTTTTTTTTTTTTTTTTTTTTTTAATTGTATGTTCACATGGGTTATTTTTCCGTATTCTGCATGTCTGGCTTGCCCTGGACTTCTGCCACGTCTCTTTGCTTTATTTTTTTTCCTTGCGTTTTGATGCGTATGTGGATTGGTCCCATTCGGTGAGGCTCATTGGTGTCCAGGTTCCCAACAGATCGCTCCATAATCTGCATGGTTAGAATCTCCGCGTCACAGTTCAGTGTTTGCGGTTGTCCTGACATTTCCTTTGGAGCCTTTTTTTTTTAATATATTCTGCAGTGTGTTCTTTGATGCGGGAAGGCTTTCCAGGCTAAAATTAGTACAGCTGTAACTGTATATTTATAGTGTGGTTTCGATGCGTACATGTTGAACATGTGTGCTTGCTGCATATGGTGGACAATGTTTACATGGAAACTGTAACCGTATCACAGTTATAGATTTCCTCTATTTGCATATTCAGTTTCTCCTTTTATTCAGTTATATATAAATCTCTTCCCCTTATATACATAAGGAAATGTGACGGCCATTTTTAATATTTTGCAGTCTGAGGTTGCTGTACTGTGATCTCATGGTGACATGATCTGTCACTATGTGCATAAAGAGTACATTCATGTGGGGCAGATCTGTAGATTGGAGAATATATATATATATATATATATATAATTTTGTTTTTTTTCGGCAGGTTAAGGGTCCGCCTACACAGCATGAGTTTCCATCTGTTTTTGTCATGGATTTGGATTTTCAAAGCAGACTGTAAAACCATCCCCATTGACCTCCAATAGTAAATCCGAGTTGTAGTTCACACTAGTCGGATTTTCTGACGTCGGGGTTCCAAACCTCCATGGTTGTGGATTTTTTATTTATTTTTTTAACTTGAAACATGGTCAATGATTCGCCAGGTTTTAACGGCGGAAAATTTTACTTTGACTTATTTTGCCGCGGATCTCCATTAAATAACTCTCCCCATTTTCAGCTGTTCACACATCAGTCTTTGAGACTTCTCCCGTGCTTATCCCATACTCTGGAACTCGCTGCTCAAAAACATCAGACTCCCTTTTACTAGCTTCAAAAACAACCTGAGAACCCATCTCTCCAGGATAGCCTATAACCCACAATAAGGGCATGTCCCCACTGCACGGGTTTTCAGCCGGTTTGCGGTTTTGCAGACCGCCTGAAAAACTGCCCGAAAATGAGCACAATTGTGCTCTATATAAATCCCGTGCAGCAGTCCTCACTGCACGGGTTAACCGCCCGGAGGTTTTGCGACCGGCGGCAAAACATTGAGCAAGCACCATCTTCCGTCCGGTTTTCTGACGGAATCTGTGCTTCTCAATGGGAGGGGGGAGGGCTCTTCTCCGCTCATCACGGAGAAAAGCAACCCCATCCCCCCCCCACCCCCTCGTGGGGACGGGTGCAAATCAGGACAAATACCGGCTGGTATTTGTCCTATGCCATGGGGATGCGCCCTAAGTGTGCTGCCACTACAGCAAACCCTCTGTACCAGGTGTTAGTCAATTATCGTCACCATTATACTTCCTATACATTTGTTATGTATGTAACCCGTCCCGAATGTACAGCGCCCTGGGATTAATGGCGCTCTAAAATAAATGATTATAGTGCCCCATGTTGCACTGCCTCACAGAAACTGATTGAAAAAAAAAAAACAATCTGAAATCCGCACTCAAAAATTACTACTGTAGAATACTGTTCAAATACTCTTCGGATTCTGAACCGGAATCTGATGAATATTTTGTTGTGTGGACACAACCTTAGAGTATCTACCATTCACACAGCAAATTGAGAGCAAATTTACTTTTCAAAAAAAAAAAAAAAACCTGATTAGAGGCATATTTAGAAAAATCTTAAACCCATTGTTTCCTGTAGTGATTTTACTTGTGTAAACGCACCGCCAATACGTGCCATGTCAACGCCGCCGAGTGTTTTACATTGCAGTCAATTAGAGGTGTTTAGCACACTGATGCTTATTTTGGAGCAAGATAGGACCCAAAGTAAGCCTCAAACTACGTTGTATGAATGTACGTGGGAAGGATTTGCTGCAAATGTTTAACATGGCCTTCAATGGAAGAATGCAAACTCCGCAGAAAGTTTCTGCGTTTTTTAGTTTTTGCCCTTTTGCCATTGAAATCTGTTGTCTAAAATCTGCAGCAAATCCATCCCATGTACATTCTTCTCACAGATTTTACTGTAAGTTTGTCTACATTGACTTTAAAGCTACCTCAGCACAACAGTGATTTCCTGTTGGATTTTTAAGTGGGTTCAGCATTCAGAATCTGCAAAAAGCCGTAAATCATCAACGTAGACCTCAATGGAAAATCCAAGCTGTAGTCCACACAGTTCGAATTTTTTGAGGTCAGATTTCAAATCCAAAATCCGTTCAAAGAACTTGGAACATGTTCTATAATCTGTCTTATTTCACTTGAAATCTGTGGAGTATGGTAAAATCGGCCGCAAAATCCTGGCTCTGTCAGGAAAAGCCTGCGCCCACTTGAGGGTCGGAGCAGTCAGGTCTAAATTGAGGACATTTGCTTTATTGATGGCTTCCTCAAGGACATATGTTACGCAGCGGGGGCTTGGATGACTTTTGCAGTCCTGTAAACTGAGTGAATTTGAAGCTGGAAGGGGGTGACTCTTGCCGTTTTCCTCACAGGCTCCGCCCCATATATAGAGGTATTCTAGCCAGACACTTTTGATCACCTAATTTAATGTAGTTTTGGTTAGAACAATTTATATATGTGCTGTGGAGTTCTATTGCCTCTTTTACGCTTTCGTCCAAAAGGGAACATCTATGGTAGGGATTGTCTACCCTATATAGCTTCAATCTGAGAATGGAGTGCGCCTCTCCATTCCTCATGGCTACGTCCAGACTGGATATCTTTCTGATGGAGAATTATGCTGCTATTGCAGATTTTGACACCCTTGTAGGTACTTTCCTAAACCCCAGGCTTGTGCACCACAGGAGCTTGTTACTATCCTGGATGTAATGTTTGCAGCATGTCCATAGGTGTGAAACAAGTATGAAGATTGGTCAGATGCTTCTAATAGAATGTTATGACAAAGTATGTTCCATCACGTGGTGACTGCATTGATCATTTCTACTACTATTTGTAACTGTGTTTACTCGGGATGTTTTCACTAGGTGTGTAAATCTGGAAGCTTATACCACTATGGCATGCCAAGGGAAAACCGGGCGAGAACAGACATTCCACAGTTCCACCCCGTTTACTGTAGTCATGTGACTGTAAACAGCTGAAGTCCCATGATGGCAAAAAGCTCCAGTTACTTTATATGAAGATACAATTTATTCTTTCACGTATGTTAATGTAATTATCCCTGACGGTGTTATTCCCATATTCTAACTTGTGGATTAGGAGATGGGAACGAGTGGGCACAGAGGTGGCAGCACATGCTTGACTCTCTTCCCTGTTTTGTGGTAGTTGGGAGTACAGCCCGCTGAGTGTGCTTCACTGAACTTGGAATTAAGTGGAGAGAGGGGCAAGTGTGTGGTCACCGCTCCTATCTGCGCAGAGAAGTTTGGGGTCTGGTCCCAGAGCTTGGCATATCTTGGTGATATGTTACACTGGCTTGAGATGAGAAAACGCATTTAATCGTAGGGGTATCAAATGCAATCATTGTGGTAAGACGGTCCCTTTAACCTGTGGCCCAGTCCCTCTAGTCATCAGGGATGAGCGTACACTGCCTGCAGTTCCTCTTTAAATAGAATCGTCATCAATGAGATCTCTTGCAGTTAAGTTTCTGGCCACAAGATGTCAGCCCAGAAGGCCAGGACCTCACTTTTCAACTGCTGGTTATATTGTGTTGTCTAACCTAATTTAAATTCCTGTTTTTTTTTTTTTTTTTTTTTGTTTGTTCCAGCACCAGCAGACATTTATAAATCAGCTGAGGGAGATCACAGGAATTAATGATCTTCAAGTTCTTCAACAAGCACTTAAAGTAAGTATTCCTTTTCCCAGAAGCCCTCCACATTTGGGAAAGCTAAAATGCCAGGTTAGCCAACAAACGGCACCAAAAAAGTGGAGTGCATGGCATAGGGTAAATTTGATGTGTTTTACGGTTCCCTGGGGGGTCTATAAAAAGAGCCTTGACTGGGAGGAATCGTGTGTTATGGGTGTGAAGTATGCCATCCAAGAGGTGGCATTTAAAAATTGTATCATTTTCTCCTGTTTTATGCTGTTGGGGTATGTCCACATGCCGTGCTTGCTCCGTGTGAACATAGCTTTTGAATGCGTGTTTGGGTCCGTCTTGATGGACCCAAACGCACATCTAGCAATGAGCAGTGTGATTTGCACTACTCGAAATGTAAAACACGTATCAACGTTCAAACGAGTGATCGCCGGTGTGCGTCTCATTGTGTCTGTCGGATCCGTTCCAAGATTTGACATGTCAACTCTTGGTCCGAAAGACGGAGCAGGAGCCCTATAATAAAGTAAAGGGTGCGATCCTGCTGCAGCCAACACGGACCCAAAATCGTATCCAAAAAATGCTGTGTGAACATACCCTTAGACTTGAATTTACCTCACCCCTGTGTATATTCTCTATTTTAGCATACAGACATCATGGCACGGATCCCTTGCTTATAAGCCAGAATGAGTAGTTGTAATGCATGAATGGACTACATCAGCCAGAGCAGCTATTCATCTGTAATGCTAAGTTCACTTTGCTTCCCCACATGATAACTGATGGCCAACTTTTAACATCTGATTTGCAGATTTGTAACATTGATGTAAAACAAGCTACGATTGCTAGATTGTGGAGGAGCCATAGGATGCTTTCACACAGAACGTTTCTTGTTCAGAAATATATAGCATCAATTGCTGTGCCTTCCTGAACAAAAAAAGCCTCAAACGAACTGAAAATTTAGCATTAGGGTGCTTTCACACGGTGCGATTTGATTTTCTATATTTTTTTTTTTTTTGTTCAGGAAGGCACAGCAATTAATGCTGTACATTACTGAATCAAAAAACGCACCATGTGAAAGCACCCTTAAGGCTATGTTCACACGGCTTAAACTGGGACGTATCCCGCGCCGTACTGCGCTAAATACGAGGCGAGATACATCCCAGTCATTACTGTAATCCACAGTTCTCATAGAGAACTATGGATTATGTCTCCTCTCCTTGCTCGGACAATACGCCGAGCTGGGAGAGAAGTGACACGTCAATTATTCACGACGTATACGCTCTGAGAATAATGAATGTCTATGGGGCCAGCGAGCTGCCAACCCCCGCTCCCGAGCACACGGCGTAATTGTGGGTGAAATACGTCGCCGCAATTACACCGTGTGAACAAAGCCTAAGGGTGCTTTCACACTGCGGTCCAATTAAATTGCCTTTATTACCAGCAAGCTTCTTTCAGTTGTCTAAATTGTTCGGAAAGGTGTTTCATGTAATTAATCAATTACAGTGTTTGTAATCCACAAGATTTCAAATTGATTACTCACTTTCCAAACAGTTTAGGGTGCTTTCACACAGTGCTTTCATTGATTGCTGTGGCTTTCTGCACAAAAAACGCATGTGTTTTATTTCGAACCCAAATCTCACGTGCCACAAAACTATCTGCATTCTGCATGCATTTCTACATGTGTGTTTGATGCAGTCACACAGCGTGTCTGCTACACTGTAACGCTACATCCTCACACTGTCCCTGATGGTATAAACCATCATATGCAGTGCTAAAGACTGTGTAGAGTACATGCATATGTTTGTATCGCTCGCCGCTTGATAAATTCCTCACATAAGACAAGCTGCCTGTGCACCAAAGTGTGTCCTATGCTGTGACTAATGTAGTCATGGCTAATGACACATCAACTGCGACAACTCTAGGCATGTGAGAGACGTAAATTCGTGGTCAAAATTGGCATATCATGCCCACTGTTGAATAGCCAGAAGTGTCAGCCTTGTACGGAGTCATTTTTTTAGGTGCAAATCTTTTATAAATATGTAAAAAATGATGCATGATATTATTCAACTTTCACACATCTGGACCACTACTTTTGTGTTTTTTTTGTTTTTTGTTTTTTTTTAATGCAGCTGAAAGAGAAAAAAAACATAGCATTTAAAAAGTGTATCCATTTTTTGGAAGTGTTTTTTTCTTTCTTAATAAACATTCAACTGTGTTCCAAATGAGCTATTTACAAAACCACCTACATTCCCAAAAAACACATGCAGTAAAGCAATATGTGAATCCAGCCTGAACACAGTACAGCCAGTCCCCGACTTAAACCTTTCCGACTTAGTCGGAACTTTGTCTCCTAGTTACAAGCGAAGACTTATGGGGCATGTTGGCACTTGTAGTTCCATGTTCCATAGCAGGTAGTAGCTGTGGAACAATAAGTTCCAGCATGCCACAGCAGCACATGACGTGAAATCTTCTTAACAGGGGCACAGACCGCAAAACATGTAAAAACCCTTCCCTGCACTATCCAAAATTAAAAAGAAAACTTTTGCACTGGAGCTACATGTAATAAATATACTTTTTCTGACTTGCATACAAATTCAACTTATAAACAAACCTACATTCCCTATCCCGTTTGACTGCCTGTAATTGGTTACATTGGTTATTCACTTGCAAGACCTTTCCAAACCATTGAAAAGAACATGCTCTTAAAGGCAGGTTAAGGCTGAATTCACATGTGTTTTTGATGCGTTTCTCTACTGCGTCAAAAAACATAGATGAAAAAATTACACTTTTTTACAATTGACTGCAATTTACAAGTCCCAGGGACGTTCTTATCAAGTGTGAGTTAATTCAGAATAAGTTCATGTGGTGTAATCCTTGTCCAAAATGGCTGTAATACGCCTTCCCTCGATTCCTCATTGAGATTACGCTGATGTTACTCATTTTGTGTTGTAAGCGTTGACAAAGATTGGACACGTCCATTTTATGCGCCATTCTAGGGTGTAAGAGGCAGAAAACTTGCCTCCGAAATACAATGTTGTATCTTCGTCTGACTTCCACGTTTGCAAGCACAGTATTTCCGATGACCAAACTAGGCTGATTCGGTGCTGAAAATTTGAACATACCCGTAAGGTCTTTTATTCAGTCTATCTTGAAAGCAAAAAAAAAAAATGCCCTGTATGAAGCCAGCCTGACGGTAGTCCTATCTGAGTAACAAGGCTGCAGCGTTTGAGGAGGAGGTCAGGGGCAGTTCCTACATCTTGGCAGCATCACATCCTATTAGATATGTGGTGAACAATGCAGGGTGTGGAGAGATAAATGGGAGATTGATATCTGTGTCAACAAGGAATGAAGGTAAATTTGCCGTCAGCTGTTCGGGCATTCCTGAGAGTTTGCCATTTTTGAGTAAAATGTTTGTTTTGTAGACTGCTGCTCTGTGGAGACCATGCCAGTTAAAATGAGGCTTAGAGCTTATTCACGCTTTTTAGTGCTTCCGAACAAGCGTGTACAAACCCTGTTGTGTGTGTGTGTGTGAACTGCACCGAGGTTTTACATGGGAATCAATTAAATGAACTGGGGGCGTTTTGGAAGAGGTTTGGACGAGGTTTTCGTAACGTTTAGGGCCGGTTCAAACGGCTTATTCAAGCCATAATTGCGGGACGGATTTCGCCCGCAATTATGGCTTGAATAAGGGGCGGGGGCGCGGCCCGCTGGCCCTATAGACATGCATTATCCACAGCGCATATCCCACCGGGATAATTAACATGTCACTTTCTCTCCGCTCGGCGGATTCGCCGAGCAGGGAGATAAGACGGGATCCATAGTTTTCTATGAGAACTGTGGATTACCGTAATGACTGGGATGGATTGCAGCACAGTACGGCGCGCAATACTGCTCAAATCCGTCCCTGCAATAAGCCGTATGAACGGCCCTTTACTTGTCCAAAACGCCCCCAGTTTATTTAATTGATTCCTATGTGAAACCTCATAGTTCACACACGACAAGGTATTTACACACTTCTTTGGAAGCACTGAAAAAGAAGTGTCATGTCAATTCTTGAAGTGTGTTTTTGGCGCGGTTTTTGTCCTGGCTATTAATTTGTATGGGTGAAAACCTCAACCAAAACCTCGCCGAGAAATGCATCTAAAACCTCTTCTGAAGAAGCGTGTTTCCGGCGAGCTTTTGGGAGCAGAAACGCTCCGAAAACTTCATCCCAAACCAAATCCAAATAAGCCATGTGAACATGGCCTTAAAGAGATTCTTTAAGCCTGTTGTGTGTGTTTTTTTTTTTTTTTTTTTTTCTGCTGACTACATATTCTGATACCTGGTTTATAAGACTCCTTTTATAATCTGGGTTAATGTAAGAGGTCACCTGTGCAGGGTCTAATTTTTAAATGTTAGACACAAACTTAAAAAAAAACAAATACATTTAAGTGATGCAGCAATTTTTTGTGAAGTGTAAAGAAAATGTTAGGTGCTTTTATCATTTTTTGCAAATGAAGAAACTGGAAAGTGTGGTGTGCGTATGTATTCAGCCGTCTTGAGTCAAAACTTTGTGAGACCACCTTTAGCTGCAATGTCTGTTGGGACGTTTTTATCAGCCAGAGGCTGGAACTTCTGCCTATTCGCAAAATAGCGCTAGCTCCGTCAGGTTGGTTTTAACAACCATTTTCATGTCCTGCCACAGATTCTCATTGGGATTAGGTCTGGGCTGTGGCTTGGCCTTTTTAACACATGAATCTGCTTTGATTTAAACCCTTCCACTGTAGCTTTTACGGCATGTTTCGGTTAGTTGTCATGCTTTAAGGTGAACCTAGGCTGGGGGTGGGTGCGGGGGGGACTCACAGACTAATATTCAATTTTGCCTACTTGGGTTAAATCTAATAACCAAAATTCACAGTGAAAACCTAAACCCAGTTAAAAAATAACTTTTACTCGATATGCATTAAAAATGCCCTTACACAACCCAAACACCCCAAACAGCCCTCCTAGAGTAAACCTCGGTCCCTCTCGTCCTAAATAGACTAAACAGAAGTGGCGAAAGCCAGGGGTGAAAATGCCCCCTCACAGAGTAATCGCCCCGAAAGGAGCGGCCCACTTACTGGAGCACACCCCTAGATCACACCAAAGTAACAAGTATAATCCCAAAATTTAGGTACCGAAGAACTATGACTCACAATCACATTCTCTTGATAACAGTACATAATCAAAACAATCTAGGAGAAAAAAAAAGAATAATATCTTAAAATCAATTTAGTCATGCTATCTTGTCCTTAATAGATACAAAATCATTTTATGTTCATCACCCACCGTTGCCCCAAACAAAGATTATACAGGGTTCATCAGTGGTCAATTTAACATTAATCCACAAGGACTATTGCAACGGCGTTTAAAAAGATAATACAAGAATGCTTAGCAGTGATGTGTTCTATTTGATGCCCCAATGAAAGATGCGCCGCCATTCACTAAAAAATCCGCCTTGAAAATTTTAAATGAATGCCACCGGAAGTGACCTCACAGATGTGTATTCAATTCCTCCAAGTGTAAAAATAGGCTATAGGGAAAAATAGTTATACTGACCGTTACCTTTATTAGAACTCGGCCATCCACACACAGGAAGACAGCCGCCATCCCTGCATATAGCGCCGATGCCATCTCGATACACCAGTCCCCACTTTGGAGGGGCATTTCGCAGAAGATCATATAGCACCGATTTCCCCGGCGGCACCCGTCTCACTACGGAGCTCACGCGCAAAAGGTCGTTCATAATCACGAACTACTGAACGAGAACACCCTCCCAAATCGCACGTGCGCAAAGGTTAACTCATGGGCTAGAAAGAAAAAGCCTGTGCGGGGGTTCTATATACACAGCCACACAAATGTGAGTTATTCATTCATGGGATGTCCATTAATAGATGTGACAAACCTTATTTGTACATATGTAATATACATGTTGCTTGCAGCACAAATAATAAGAAAAATTTATACTGCTGAATGATCCCAGTATATACAGATTTCCTTACAAATTTACATAACCCCCAGTAAAATGGTTGAAAATCATAAATGGGAGGAATCGAAGGGGGTCAGAAGAATGAAATCAGTGCCAACACCATAAACAAGGCATCATATGCTTGAAAATTCAAAATCATGAACACACAGATAAATAACAATTGTTGGTGGATAATCTCGTCTCAAATATCCCAACAAAGGTGATATCACCAGAGCGACCCCTCTACAACCAGAAGAGAATACATTTATATCAATAGATGATACCTATTCTTAATTGCCAAAACGCTAAATATATTTCGATAAAAATTATAGGGTTATTTTGTTAAAGCAATAGACCCGCATGCCCCCTAGGCCGTGGTTGGGGAAAACCTTCCCCTATATAGTGACACTTCTAAAAGTCTTATTGCCAATTTGGAAAACAAGCTTTACTCCACTCGCAGATAAAGTCTCCGTTTGCAAGAATTGCGAATGGAAAACTTACGCTTATCTCACAACCAACTGGACCATTTGACCCTGTCGGAAACCATGGGTGTTTACTGTAACCCACTACTTGTAGTTTTTTACTTTGAATAAATTGGGTTGCAAACCTATTGTTAGGAGCCTTTCTTCCTTGTGTGTCCCGTCCCTTTTCTTCCCCTCCCCCGTTTTTTTGTTAGTCTGCTTCATGTCTTTGGAAAAAAAACGTGTTACTCTACCCTTTGGGCTGTCCTCAGTGGCCCCAGTGAAGGCGCTATTGGGTTGGGACTAGAAATGTATTTTATTAATTCACTGAGATTTTCTTGTTTTAAAGCACTCTGTTATATGCGATCTTGATGGCATAGAATCTTTTGGTATTTAATGTACAGCTTGTTGATCGTATTTTGTACTGAAACTTTAATAAAAATTTACCTGTAAAAAAAAAAAAAAAGATCTGCTAATATGTCACAAAAAGCAGCCGAAATACAACATTTCATTAAGGCCACTTGGTTGGATTGTTTTGAGCCTATACGTCCATTCTGTTTCCTTACATAGAAGAAGTTTATCTAGGTCGCCTTTCCTAGAGGTAGTTTGGATTTTTTCAATACAGACGAAAGATAGACAAGTATAATCCCCCTCATGACGGGCCAAAGCGGTATCTCTACGATGTCTCACGTCCCCTAGATGTTCACCTATCCTTGTCTTGATGCATCTAATCATTTTTCCCACATACTGCTTTTTACACAGGCAAGTGCATAGGTAGACTACCCCTTTAGATACACAATTAAAGAAATCTCTGATCTGAAAGTTTTGTCCAGTAATTGACATACAAATTCCTTTGTTTTCTGAACAAAAGGCATCAGGACACATTTCCCACATCTGTGCATACCCACAGGTTTTCGTTCTAACCAAGTTTGGGACTTAGGGGGGGGGGGGTATAGGGGGCTATGAAAAAACTGTCCCCAAAAGGACCCCCTCCCGGTATGTAAATGAGGGCCTAACGGCACAACTCCTCCACGCCCCCTTACCCGGCCGAAATAAATTCCCAATATTTATTCAAATCTTATATCCCTTTTTCCTTAAACAGCCCATCGTATTTTCCCGATAAACCTTTCACGTTGGGGTTTTGTGTGATCTCTTTGGGGTTTAAAATTTTAAATGGGGAACCCTATCTTTCTCCGGGGGCATTTTTAAATTCCTTTTTTTAAAGTCACAAGGGATAACCTCTATCCAGAAAACGCCCCCCTTAAAATCTTTAGTTTGTACTTAAAATTTCTTCAATTTTTGAACGGGTTTCGCCCCCAATTCCGAAGTATTGCCCTTTTTTGGGGATCCCTTTTTTAACCCTTTGGGTGGATGGGCTCTCCCTCTTAACAAATTAAATTAGTTGATGTATTTTTTTCTAAAGGAAATTTTCTGTAGGTTTCCCCCTTTTCATCCTTTTCATTTTAACATCCAAAAACGAGATCTCTCTCTCTTTATCTCCGATTAAATCAAGTCCAATGTAAATTAACATTAAGATTTTCAATTAAAAAAAATGAAAGAGAGCATCGGTGCCCTTTTCCACAGGAAAAAACACAATCCTCTTATATCTCACCCACAAAAAAAACATGAGGTATAACTCTAAGGGGGTCGCGGGAAAAACCAGGGGCCTTTTCCCACCACCCAGGGAAAAAGATTACATACGGGAGCCCCAGGGGCCCCCAAAAGCTGTTTTCCCCGGCGGTGGAGACCCTGGGCCCAAACAGAAAAAAGTTGTGGGTGAGTGCAAACTCCAATAATTGGAGTACAAACGTGTTATGAGTGGTGTGCCTGTTACTCCTAGTGAGTAAGAATGATTCAACTGCCTTTAATCCCCAAAAGTGTGGGATACTGCTGTAAAGAGCCTCTACATCCACCGAAGCCAATTTGACGTCAGCATCCACCGAGATCCCCTCTAGTTTTCTAAGGAGATCTGAGGTATCCCTCAGATTGGAAGGTAGAGAAACCACAAATTTCCTCGATATTTCATCTAAGTAGATCCCGATATTCTGTGTGAGAATATCGGGATCTACTTAGATGAAATATCGAGGAAATTTGTGGTTTCTCTACCTTCCAATCATAACACGTTTGTACTCCAATTATTGGAGTTTGCACTCACCCACAACTTTTTTCTGTTTAGGCCCAGGGTCTACCACCAGCTCAGGGGTACAGCTATGGGGATCCCCTGCGCTCCCTCATATTCTAATCTGTTCCTGGGCTGGTGGGAGAAGACCCTGGTGTTCAGCAAGGCCCTAAAGATCTATACCTCATGTATTTTGTTGTGGGTGAGAAATGTAGATGACGTGTTTGTCCTGTGGCAGGGCACCGATGCTCACTTTCATTGAAAATCTTAATGTTAATGACATTGGACTTAGATTTACATCGGAGATACAAGAGAGAGAGATCTCGTTTTTGGATGATAAAATATGAAAAGGATGAAAGGGGTAGCCTACAGACAACTACCTTTAGAAAACCTACATCAACTAATAATTTGTTAAGATGGGAGAGCCACCATCCACCAAGGCTTAAACAAGGTATCCCCAAAGGACAATACTTACGGATGAGGCGAAACTGTTCAAATATTGAAGAGTTTTATGTACAATCTAATGATCTAAGGGAGCGTTTTCTGGATAGAGGTTATCCCTTGCTGACTTTAAAAATGGCATTTAAACATGCCCTGGAGAAAGATAGGGCTTCCCTATTAAATTCTAACCCTAAAAGAGACCACACAAACCCTGTCGTGAGAGTCATTGGGACATACGATGACTGTAATGAAGAAGTATATAAGATCTTGAATAAATATTGGGATGTATTACGAGCCGATAGGGATGTGGAGGAGATAGTGCCAGTTAGGCCCTCAGTTACATACCGGAGAGGGAGGTCCTTGCGTGACAGATTGATACATAGCCACTATACCCCCCCCACCTAAGTCCCAATCTTGGTTAGAACGAAAACCTGTGGGTATGCACAGATGTGGGAAATGTGTCTGATGCCCTTTTGTTCAGAAAACAAAGGAATTTGTATGTCAAATTACTGGACAAACTTCTCAGATCAGAGATGTCTTTAATTGTGTATCTAAAGGGGTAGTCTACCTATGCACTTGCCTGTGTAAAAAGCAGTATGTGGGAAAAATGATTAGATGCATCAAGACAAGGATAGGTGAACATCTAGGGGACGTGAGACATCGTAGAGATACCGCTTTGGCTCGTCATGAGGGGGATTATACTTGTCTATCTTTCGTCTGTATTGAAAAAATCCAAACTACCTCTAGGAAAGGCAACATAGATAAACTTCTTCTATGTAAGGAAACAGAATGGACGTATAGGCTCAAAACAATCCAACCAAGTGGCCTTAATGAAATGTTTTATTTCGGCTGCTTTTTGTGACAATACTATAGCAGGATCTATATGCTTTAACAACATAATCTAATGATTTTATCGGAATATATTTAGCTGTGTTTGGCAATTAAGAATAGGTATCATCTATTGATATAAATGTATTCTCTTCTGGTTGTAGAGGGGTCGCTCTGGTGATATCACCTTTGTTGGGATATTTGAGACGAGATTATCCACCAACAGATTTGTTAGTATCTGTGTGTATCATGATTTTGAATATCAATGCATATGATGCCTCTGTTTATGGTGTTGGCACTGATTTCATTCTCTCTGACCCCCTTCGATTCCTCCCATTTATGATTTTCACCCATTTTACTGGGGGTTATGTCATTTGATAAGGAATTCTCTATATACTGGGATCATTCAGCAGTTTAAATTCTTATTATATATGTGCGTGCAAGCACACATGTATATACATATGTACACATAAGGCTTTGTCACAGCTATTGATGGACATGCGCATGAATGAATAACTCACTTTTGCGTGGCTGTGTATATTAGAATCCCGCACAGGCTATTTTCTATTCTAGCCCATGAGTTAACCGTGCGCACGCGCGACTCTGGACGTGATTCTCGTTCAATAGTTCGTGATTATGAACGACCTTTTGCGCATGCGCATGAGCTCCGTAGTGAGACTGGTGCCGCCGGGATCGGCGCTATATGATCTTCTGCGCATGCGCGTGAGCTCCATAGTGAGACTGGTGTCGCCGAGATGGACATCGGCGCTATATGCAGGGATGGCGGCTGTCTTCCTGTGTGTGGATGGCCGAGTTCTAATAAAGGTAACGGTCAGTATAACTATGTCTCCTATAGCCTATTATTACACTTGGAGGAATTGAATACACATCTGTGAGGTCACTTCCGGTGGCGTTCATTTAAATATCAGAGCGGGAGTCTTAGTGAATGGCGGCGTCATCATCATTGAGGCATCAAATAGAACACATCACTGCTAAGTATCTCTCTGTATTATCTTGTAAACGCCGTTGCAATAGTCCTTGTGGATTAATGTTCAGTTGACCCCTGATGAACCCTGTATAATCTTTGTTTGGGGGAAACGCGTCGGGTGATGAACATAAAATGATTTTGTATCTATTAAGGACAAGATAGCATGACTATATGATTTTAAGAAATTATTCTTTTGTTTCTCCTAGATTGTTTTGATTATGTACTGTTATCAAGAGAATGTGATTGTGAGTCATAGTTCTTCGGTACCTATTTAGGGATTATATCTTGTTACTTTGGTGCTGATCTAGGGGTGTGCTCTCATTAAGTGGGGCCGCTCCTTTCGGGGCGATTACTCTGCTGAAGGGGGCATTTTCACCCCTGGCTTTAGCACCTCTGTTTAGTCTATTTAGGACGAGAGGGACCGAGGTTTACTCTAGGAGACTGTATGGTGTGTGTTTTGGGTGTAAGGGCATTTTTAATGCATATCGAGTAAAATTTATTTTTTAACTGGGTTGAGGTGAACCTATGCCCCTGTCTCAAGTTTGTTACAGATTTTCCTCCAGGATTGCCCTGTATTTAGCTCTATCCATCTTCCCATGAACTGTTTCAGCAGGGACTGGGAAGCTGCTCAAAGCCTCCCCACAGCAGGATGCCACCACCATGCTTTACGTTGGAGATGATGTGTAGTGGTGGATTTCCTCCACACAAGTGTTTGGCATTTAGTCGAAAATTAAAATTTTGATCTTTGTTGTGTTCCCTACATAGATTTTTGCAAATGGAACTTCTTATGGCTTGCTGTTCTTATCACTCTTCTATAAAGGCCAGATTTGTGGAGTACCTGAGATATGGATCTCTGCAGCTCTTCAGAAGTGACCCTGGGCCCTTTGGCTGCTTTTTTTTTTTTTTTTTTTGGCTCTACTTGTTAGGTTAGTGTTTGTGCTATACTCCCTCCATCTATGGATGATAGATTGAATAGTGCTCTGTGAGAGGTGTGTGTCCCCCTCCTCCCCCCTCCCAACCTAGCAATACACTTTGCGCCAACTTTGTCCCTGAGCGGTCTGGTGTGTTCCTTGGTTTTCCTGATGCTGTTTGTTCACTAATGTTTATTTTGAGGAATTTACAAAACTGTAATTTCTGTTGAGCATAAATTACATGCAGATGTACTATATTTACTGAATAGGTGACTTCTAAAGTCAATTGGTCACACTGGGTTTTATTTAGGGGTATCGGAGTATGTGAGAGGAGGGGAGAGCCTGAGGGGAGAGCCTGAATACATATGCACGCCACACTTTTGTTTTTTTTCATTTGCAACAGTTTGGAAAAGCATGTATCCTTTTCTTCACAAATACTTGCTGCTTTGTGTTACTCAGTCACATAAAATATCAAAATACATTTCAATTTGTGGCTGTAACATTTAAAACTGAGGAACAGTTCAAGGGGTGTAAATACTTTTACAACAGACTATATTGCTATTTGCAAGAAAGAGCATTTATAGAGAGTATCTCACTCTCTGGGGGACCTTGTGTCAGCAAGTTATACACACAGCCTGTGCATTTCATTATCAGCGGTGTAAAGCCTTATTTACCCTGTCAAGGGTGTTGCAGGAGAACAGAACGCTGATTTAGTCCACACAGTGGAGTATCCCTTGAAGGCACGTGGCTTATATATGAGGGTTCCTCAATGAGCATTCATGCCATCAGATCATACGATACGCATACGCAAAGCCAACAGTTTCGACTTCATGCAGTGGTCATCACTTGGGGCAAGAGAAATATCAGCATGGCAGACAGTGTTACTCATACCTTGTTCATGAACCAGTCTGCAGCTACATTTTTTTGACCTTGGTACATTAGAGAGGATGGAGTTGGGGGAAACATTCCCTATGCTCAACTGCTGTAAGAATTGAGCCATTACTAACATCTAGTTATTTGAGCAACCTCCTGACTATGGCTGATATTGGAGAAACCTCCGGTCCCCAACCCCCTGTGTGCTCTGTAAGTCCTAGTTCACAACAGCATTTGAAATCTATAGCCGTAGCATTCTTCCATAGGCTCTGTCCTCCTGTAAAGCAGTGACTAGATGATTTGTATTGGATGTGCTACTGGTAAGATGTACTTCTTAATGATGCCATTAACTGTAACTCTTAGCAGGCATTTTTTTTTTTTTAATGCCGTTTACTCTTTGGTATAAATTGTCTGTCTATACAATTCTGGTGATCCCAAACATGTAGGGCTTACATTATGGTTTAGGGATTATTGGTTTTCTGCGACCAATAGTCCCAAAAACCATAAAAATTTACATACGACTTTTTGATCACCTTTTATGTAAATTTTTTTTTGGGGGGGCACATGAAGTGACATATTATATATATATATGTGTGTATATATATATATATATATATATATATATATACATACCAATTATATATAATCAGAATTTTACAGGTGTCATGATACCAAATATATGTATGTATAATTTTTTTTCTTTTCTTACTATTTGTACAATGGTAAAAGGTGGTAACTTGAATTTTTTACGTTTTTAAAATCTTTTCTCAATGCAGTCCTCCAAGAGTACCTGACCACTAGGGTTTGTGATTGCTTGTACACTCTTCTGCAGTAAATAGAAAATGCAGAAAGGTCTACCAAGATGGCATTTCTATTACTTCCTGCCTGAGGCAGGAAGTAACATAAGCAGTAACATGGCAGCTATGGAAGCCATCATTAGGCGTTTAGCTGCCAAAGTAACTGCTCGGCACCCTGTACACCATTCTGCATTCCATGGTGTCTTAGGCCTCGTTCACACGGCTTATTTGTCCGCGGATTGGCGCCGTACTCGCGCTGCAGTACGGCGCCAATCCTTCGGAGTAATTACGGTAATCCACTGCTCTCATAGAGAACAGTGGATTCCGTCGCTCCTCCCCGCTCGGCGAATCCGCCGCGGGGGGAGAAAGTGACATGCGCATTATCTACGGCACGTACGCGCCGTAGATATTGACAGTCTATGGGGCCGGGGAGCGGCGCCCCCGCCCCCGTCCCGCCCCTTATTCACGCCGGATTTGCGAGCGCAATCCGGCTCACAAATCCGGCGTGAATAAGCCGTGTGAACACGGCCTTAAGGGTTAATCAGCAGGGATCGGAGCTCCCAGTCAGGTACAGCTGACACCTGCTGCTAACACACAGGTGCCTATGGGGTGCACTTGGCGAGTAAGCCTGCTTCCTACCAACAATAGAAAGTACCCATATGTACATTCAGTAAGGGATTAAGGCCATGTCCCCATGGCACGGTTTTTCAGCCGGTTCTCGGTTTTGAAAACTGACTGAAAAACATTTACATGGACCTTAATGGAAAATCCGTGCAGCAGTCTCCACTGCACGGGTTTTTCGTCAGGCGGTTTTTCAGACCGCCGATGGTTCGAAATACATAGAACATGTTCATTCTTCCATCCGGTTTTCAGACAGAATATGAACAAGTCTATGTGAAGGGGGAGGGCTTTTCTCGGCAAACCATGGAGAAAAGCCGCCCCCTTGCAGCAATGTGTCTGGCCCGAAAACAGGACAAATACCGGTCGGATAAACCGACAGGTATTTGTCCTGTGCCGTGTAAACGGCCCCTAATTGTTAGAGCTTACAAGGATTCCTTAAAAACTGCCCATGTATGAATGTCTGCTGGTACGTTTGAAAATAAATTAAAGGGAACCTGTCACATAGGTTATGCCCCCCTTGCTGAGGGCAGCACAAGCTAGTGTCAGACCTGCTGTTTCCAGCACTGTGTCCCTTATTCTGTAAGATGCTGCAGTTTGAGTATTTACTGCTCAAATTTTATTCATGAGCAGGTGTTAGCCCCACCCACTGACAGTTATTCACATGTTTCTACCTATTCAAAGTAATAGATTTATCAGTTGAGGTGGGCGGGGCTAGCCTAAAATGGTAGGGGTTGAAAAAAACGGACTTTTTGAATGACTCTTTTCTGGCTGAAAACTGCAGATTTGAGCATTAAATACACAAAAACTACAGCACCTTACAGAATAAGGGACACAGCGCTGGAAACAGCAGGTCTGACACTGCCTTGTGCTGTCCTCCGCAAGAGGGGCATAATCTGTGTGACAGGTTCCCTTTAAGTTAAAATAAGGATTGGTAATCTAAATCCCATTCAGATTCTGAAGAAAACTTTTGAAATTTTTTTTTTGGATTACATTTTTGTTTTCCCCATAATATAAGTGACGCATTTTGCCGTTTGCATGGGGGAAAGCTGTAGGCAAGTACTCGGATTTAAAAAAAAAAAAAAAAAAAAGCCATTGGACTTCATTTCACCCATGGGAGACAGAGGATGGTGATGTTGGGGTTGTGTCTCTACACCTTTAAAAACAGTCTGATGCACTCTCTTTACAGAATAAATACAGTTTAAGAAGCATATGATATTGTGTGATTTACTATATATTTTTCTTTGTTGCAAGTCTGCAGCATAGGTCACAGTATAGCCATATAGTAACATATGTAAGAGGTACACATGAGAGAATGCCTCTAACCTATATACCTTTAACATGATGCCTTAATAATTGCTAATGTGTGTAATCCGTGGTGTCCCATTATACAGGCCTAAAAATATCTACTTGTGTTGTAAAAACCTAAAGGCAAAAATAAAGCAAACCTGTGATTACTGAAAGGGAACCTGTCGCATTGAACACACTATCTGCTCACGGCGTATTATAGAGCAGGAAGAGGAGTAAATTGCTTTATCTAGATTTCTTCACAACGATTCAGTAGGATTTGCATTTTATTCATTTACATCACTGCTTATTCTGGGTTAAGGAGTCCAGTAGGCGGTCTTATCTGCCAACTTTTCATGTAGTTTGTGTGAAGATGAAGCTCGGTCACTGATAACACCACCCACTGGACTTCATCCAGAATAAGCGGGGATTTAAATGGGGAAAAATACAAATTGTAATGAATCTTTCCCACAGAAATATATATATCGGTCTGCTTTGCTGCTATTAGATAGTAAGTTTAATGTGAAATTGATGAGGACCAAGCTAATAAGGCTTAAAGGGGTTTTGCCACGATGTAATGTTGACGTGGGATCCTCCAAAATGGGTATTTAATCACTTTTCTAAATATATGTGATTATAAAAAGTCAAGCCTGTGAGAGCTAAAGCTTTCCTTACAAGCCCTTAGTTACTTAAAAGTTTACATTAGACACGACCAGGAGCGGATCTGGCCGCGCTTGCATGTTTGCACTTCTTATCTGATGACCGGGAACATGAAAGAGCTTGCAAGGGGCTGGGGAGAAAATGCAGTGTTTGAGGCTTTCTGCTGTATAGCGAATCCACTAGTTGTATAGTAATTATCTCAGTAAGCGTTGCATATGCTCCCTTGCTTACTCGCTCTGCTCGGGCCCCCTCTATCTCCCCCCTGCAGCAGTTCATGACACCGCATGATTTGTTTATCTTCTGTCCTGAGCAGATAACAGGTAAGGAAGTCACTTCATGGCAATACCCCTTTAAAGGGGTTGTCTCACTACAAGGATTGCTTTTTATGTTTAAAGATCTTGCAAAAAAACAAGACACTGTGCAATATGTGTCCATTAACAGAGTCCTACCCATTCCTAGATATCCCCTCTTGTATGTGCTGCATCAGCTCCTCAGGTTGCTATAGCTACAGACCTGTTCAATCTCTCCTGATAGGCTGCCAGCACTGGTTGCTATAGGTACAGTCCTGGCTTCTACTGCAGCCTAGTAGAAGCCAGTAAAAACACCCCTGAGTTCAAAATGAAACCAAGAAAACAGGACAAATCAATGTAGTGAGACAACCCCTTTAATAGTTAAATAATAGTGCAATGTTTTTTTCTTTTTTGGGGGGGTGGGAAAGGTAACTTAGAGGATGGAGCTGCAATCCTCACTTTCTTGCAATGGCCCAAAACTGTTTTGACTATGTGTAAGGGGTATTTCAGGTTTAACAGATAAAGCCTGTACTCTGAAATGAAACGTACAATTTTCCAATGCACTTTCTGTAATCGTGTTTTTTTTTTTTTTTTTTTTTTTTTTTTTCCATGACATATTTTGTAACATTTATGCACAGGTTGATTGCAGCAGTGAGCAAGAGTCCCATCAATCCTTCCATATCCTCACATGTGGATCATAGCACTGCCATGTAGTCGATGAATCCACCAGGATGATCCTGCATATTGAGCTGAATCTTTGGCAACAATCTCCATTGTTTACCTTCACTTTTGAAAAACCTTTTAATCAAACTTTATTTAAATACAAAAACCTGTGATTTCTCCATCAGGGCACCTTGACCTCATCAATGTCCTTTACCAAGTAATCAGAGTCCATGCTTTGGATTTAAGAAGCGTTTGCTTTAGTCTATTAAAGGGGTTGTCTCGCTACAAGGATTACTTTTTATGTTAAAGATCTTGCAAAAACAAGTCACTTTGTAATAAATGTCCATTAATAGTGTCCTACCTATTCCTAAATATCTCTACTTTTATGGACTGCATCAGATCCTCAGGTCGCTATAGCTACAGACCTGTTAAATCTCTCATGATAGGCTGTTGGCACTGGTTGCCATAGCTACTGACCTGTTAAATATCTTGTGATGTGCTGCCAGCTCTGGTTGCTATAGCTACAGACCTGTTTGATCTCCCATGATAGGCTTTTGGCACTGGTTGTTACAGCTACAGACCTGTTCAATCTCTCATGATAGGCTGTCAGCACTGGTTGCTATAGCTACAGACCTGTTAAATCTCTCATGATAGGCTGTCAGCACTGGTTGCTATAGCTACAGACATGCTCTACAGGCTAGTAGAAACCAGTAAACACCCCCCTGAATTCAAAAGGAAACCAAGAAAACCGGACTGAGGTGAGATGAATCAATGTAGTGAGACAACCCCTTTAAACTAGCGGCACGTAGCAATGGTCTGACAGACTGGTTTTCAGCATCTGTGCTTGCTGTCATTCAGTGGGAAGCTGTGGTGTTTACCTGTAGCAGATGACTGTCCCGGTCATGAGATGGGCACACAGGAGCAGGGCTCACTACAGTGCAGTTTCTTTCTTGTGTGCCCGTCTCATGTCCTGGACGCATGATATGTACATGTATGTTGCTGGATGAATAGTTTCAATCTGATCTGCAGTCATTAGGAAGTTGTGTTCCCTCTCAAGCAAGCGTATTATCTGGCTGTAGAAAGTCATTGCTGAATATTTATTACTGCTGTGTGAATTTATTAAGATGAACCTGACTCAGTATATTCTACAGTATAAATAGAGGCGTAAGAAACAAAGTGCATTTATAACGGGGACTGTGTGGGAGTCCAGCACATGTCTACCCGCCTCCCGTTTGATTCCATTAATTTACTATGGTTCCCATTTTCAGGATAGCAATGGAAATCTGGAGTTAGCTGTCGCGTTTCTCACCGCAAACAATGCCAAGCTCCCTCAGCCGGAAGAGGCAAGCTACTATCAGACCGCCATCCCCAACAATGACCGCTACATCAGCGTGGGCAGCCAGGCGGACACAAGTAGGTGGAATAACAGCAGAAGTATCCAGCATGCTCAGGGTTGTGGCTGGATACTCTCCAGGAGTTGGAGAACCTTGTCCTACAGCGATGAGGGTTTCCTTTCTATCGCACCATTTTTGGAGGTTTTAATTTTTCCAATCTTCCTAGAGCTATAACCTCTATTCTGTCAATATCGCCGTATTAGTCCTTGTGTGTTTGTGGGACAGCTCTGCATTTTTCTGTTTTGATGATAACATTTTCAAATGCCACAGAAAGTTAAGTATTGAAAATCTAAACTTTTACATGGGTTGGAATTGGGGTGGGGGGGGGGGGGAGGGAATAGAAATTCCACCGTTTAGTAATGTGGTATAAATGACGTTAATTCTGCAGGTCGGTATGATTTGTGATCTCTACTCTTACTATGAGCAATATAAAATAAATCAAAAGTTCGTCAGGTTTAAAAGACACACATCCATTGAGTCCCAACTTGTAACCCAACAGTACCGATCCAGGAGAAGGTAAACCCCCCCCCCCCCCTCCCCCCCATGAGATGGATGCCAATTGCCCTATACGACAGAAAATTCCTTCCAGACTGCTAACATGTCAATTTGAATAAACCACTGGCTCAATGTCCTGTCTCCAGAATCTATTATGTTTTTCAGGAAAGGCATCTAGATCAATCTTTGATTTGCCCAATGAATCCTAGGCCTAGGGCAGATTTAGCTTATGAATGTAGACTACTTCCACCCTTCCTCTTAAAGAAAAAAAAAAAAAGATATAAATTTTTTTTGTGTAAGAGCATACTGCCGATTGAATTTTAATGCATTTTGATAGTTTCTGAATACTGGCCTTTGAGTGTTTTTTTTTTTTTTTTCTAAAAAATAACTTTCAAGTCTAAATAATATTTAGGAAACCTATGGTATTAGTTGCCTTAGAGCTAATGGTTTACTTTTTTATATACATAAAATCAATATATATAACATCTCACCATAGTAGGGACACATCTCTCCTCTATGAATCCACCATTACACCTTTTTGTGGCAAACTCGCCACTCTTGCTGTAAAGAATCCCTTCCCATGATGGTGATTTTTACGGTTTTTTTCTAATTTTTTTTTTTGATCCCCGCCACTGTGCTGCATAGACCGCAATGAAAAGCCCATGCTGTAGTCTATGCAGCTCAGGTTTTTACCCGCAGTGCTTAAAATGCAACTGGATACGCAACATGTTGCGTATTCTGCCAGAGTTTTGCGCTTTGCCATCGGCTTGCTTTACTTTCAATTGTACGGGCCGACGACAAAAACTAAAACCGACCGTGATTTTTGCGCAAATAAGTGACAAAAAGCAGTCTGCTTCCCGGCATATTTCTGTCCTATGCTGTATGGCACACTCACATTAGTTTCTCTTAAGGGGTGACTGGCATGTGACCACGGAGGCCTCTGGCTATAGCCTCATCTGGCAACAGTGGGAGGCAGCGGTGGTGCTGGAAGCAAAGAGGGTTCCATGTGAGTAAGCTAAGCTAGCCGGTTAACAGTTTTCCTAGCCGTATTGCGAGATTGCGCTCGCAATTCCGGTCTTGAATAGGGGCGGTGGGGGGCCGTGGCCCATACTGCTTACAGGCGCGTATTGCTCTGGATAATGTGCTGTCAGTTTCTCCCGCCTGGCGATTTGCCGAGCGGGGAGGTAGCGACTGATCCACTGTTCTGAGGAGTGGATTACTATTACGCGACGGATTGGGCCGTACTGCAGCGCAAACGCGCGCAGTACGAACAATCCACGCCAAATAAGCCGTGTGAACAGACCCCTAACAGTGGGCTGAGTGTTTTTTTTTCTACTGAAGTGGACAAGCCCTTTAAATACAGCTAAAAATAAATAAAAGGTCAACAGATGTATAGTCTTGGCCCCTGGTGGGTAAAATTTGATGGAATGTGAGAGGGTTTTTTTCCAACTTCCACAAACTTCATAAAATCTATATGAAAGTCCACTTAAAGGGGTATTCCATTCCATTGACTAGCTTTAAACATGTAGGCAAAGCAAGAGAGACAATTGCCAAATACATTGCTTTTCTGATTTTGCGTCTTTTCAGAGTTAACAGAGCTACTGCCTTTGCACACAAGCTTTCCTAGTTACTGGCCACCTCTGCTCTTACTGGCTGAAGTAGTGGTCCGGATGATGACTCTCCTTGCTGTGTTATCTTGAAAGAAGGGAGTTTGTTTATATTACTTACTAACAAGCTTTAATGCTTAGAGGCCTGTGCCTTGTTACTACACATTACAAACTCAGCAGTCTCACTGTAACGATTAGCTAACAGGGAATGCAGACTATTTGCCAATTCATACTTTTACAGTTAAATTTGTACATGGCAGCTTGGAGGTATAACGGATAGAACTCTGGGCAGTACATAATCTATTAACAAGCTTACCACGTATACGAGTATAAGCCGACCTGGAGTAAAAGCGAGGCACTACTTTGCCACAAAACAGGAAAGCTTATGCTCGAGTTACTAGGGTGGAAAATGCAGGGTAACTGGTGAATTTTAAATAAATAGATACATAAAATTTTAGGTAGTTAAAGTCCCATAGCTGGTATAGGGTCGTTTAGCAACTATATGTCGCCCATAGGCAGGTATAGGCAGGTAATTGCCCCAATAGGCAGGTTAGCAGGATATCCCCCTAGCTGTATGAGCCCTTAGAGGGGGTCTTCTGGGGACCTTGATGGTACTTCAATTGTTAATAGCCATTATGGCTGGGTGGCCATACAGTACCCTCAGTTGAATGCAGCTGTCCAAAAAGTAATATTAATCTTTTAAGTATGAGGATTGAGACCAAGAATGTTTGTGTCCCAATGGCTGGGGGCAGCCTGTTGTGGGCCCAGCGTTTATTGGGAAGTTGCTCAACAGCAATAGTCTTTTAATAATGGAGTAGAAAGCAAAATCCCCAAAACGGGTTTTTTTTCCGTTGAAAACTATAGAGTTCTGAAGCTATTGGGAAAAATTTAAGGGGGAGGGTTTCTTTCATGCTATTTTGGGTAATAGGAGGGTTGTATAGGATCGGCCCTTTGGTTTTCCATTGTTGGGATGAGGTGCTACTTACTATCTCTCGGTATGGAATAGCAGAGTCTGTACCCTATTAAAGACCATTTAAACGCTGTTGGTCAGGGAAGGGTTAATATTGTGTATGTGGTGTTAGCTCTCCATTACAATTAATTCTGTTCCAGTGATCTCTGCTGCTCCTGCAACTCTTGTCGATGGCTGCAGTTTCACATGATGTCAATTGCAGGCCTTAGGCGATGTTACTGGCTTAAAATGGGATTATTTCAGGCCTAATTAGGCATAGTGGCGAATTACGGGAATACTCCCGGTCATTACGGTAATCCACAGTTTCATAGAGAACTATGGTTACGTCTCCTCTCCTGCTCGGGGAAAACGCTGCGGGGGGAGATAATGACATGTAATTACCCCCGATTACACGCCCCTGGTAATGAAAGCCCGTCTAGGGGCGGCAGGGCCGCACCTCCCCCCCCCCCCTTCCGCCCCCGTCCACAAGGCGTAATTGCAGGGCGTAATCAGCTCGAAATAAGCCGTGTGAACATGGCCTTAGGGTATGTTAACATGTTGTAATTGTGCTGCCCCAGTTTTTAAAATAAAATTAGCCTCTTGAGTTCCCCACGCTACTGTGCGCCGGGGGGGGAAAACAAATGTAAATTTTCCCGGCCCCTTTTCCCCGGGGGAAAACTAAAGTAAACGTGGGTCGGGTGAGAGCGCTGCTCAGCTCATACTTATAAAACACCTGATGTATAGCGGCGCGCACAATGTGCGCCAGGCAAACGCAGTGTGAATTCACCCTTGGGCTCTGTCTACACAGCGCAGAAATACCGTCTGATTTGCAGCGGTTTCAGTATTTTGGACCCCCGTACACTGTCTGCATAGACCGAAGAAAAACCCATGCTTTGTTATGCAGCTCAGGTTTTTACCCGCAGTGCTTAAAATGCAACTGGATACGCAACATGTTGCGTATTCTGCCAGAGTTTTGCGCTTTGCCATCGGCTTGCTTTACTTTCAATTGTACGGGCCGACGACAAAAACTAAAACCGACCGTGATTTTTGCGCAAATAAGTGACAAAAAGCAGTCTGCTTCCCGGCATATTTTCTGTCCTATGCTGTATGGCCCTCACCTTAGTAGTCGTCTCTTGTGTGACTGGCATGTGACCACGGAGGCCTCTGGCTATAGCCTCATCTGACAACAGTGGGAGGCAGCGGTGGTGCTGGAGCAGAGAGGGTTTCCAGGGGGGTAACTAACCTAACCCCGGTTCACACAGCTTTTTCAAGCCCTAATTGCGTGCCGGGTTGCGCTCGCAATTCGGCTTGAATAAAGGGGGGGGCCGCTGGGCCCCCAAAATTTTCATTATCCACGGGGGTATTGCGCCTGGAAATGTGCATGTCGTCTTCCCCGCCCGGGGGTTTGCGAGCGGGGGGGGAGTGGGCTGAATCCCCCTGTTCTTGAGAGCAGTGGATTACCGTAATTTCTGCGACGGATTTGGGGCCGTATGCAGTACGGCCCAATCCAGGCCAAAAAAACCCGTGTGAACGGCCCCCCAAAAGTGTGGCTGTGTTTTCCTTTTTACTAGAATGGACAAGCCCTTTAAATACAGCTAAAAATAAATAAAAGGTCAACAGATGTATAGTCTTAGCCCCTGGTGGGTAAAATTTGATGGAAGGTGAGAGGGTTTTTTTCCAACTTCCACAAACTTCATAAAATCTATATGAAAGTACCCTTAAAGGGGTATTCCCATTCCATTGACTAGCTTTAAACATGTAGGCAAAGCAAGAGAGACAATTGCCAAATTACATTTTTTTTGATTTTGGTTTTTCAGAGAAAAGATTCGCCTTTGCACACAAGCTTTTGTTATGGCCACCCCTTTCTCTTATGGTGAAATAGGGTCCGGATGATGACTCTCCTTGCTGTGTTTCTTATCTTGAAAGAAGGGAGTTTGTTTATATTACTTACTAACAAGCTTTAATGCTTAAGAGCGCTGTAGCCTTGTATACTACACATTACAAACCTCCAGCAGTCCTCTCACTGTAACCGGATTAGCTAACAGGAATAGCAGAGCTGATTTGCCAATCAATACTTTTATCAGTGTAAAATTTGTACATGGCAGCTTTGAGGTATAATACAGGATAGAACTCTGGAGCAGTACAGTAATCTTATTAACAAACCTACCGTATATACTCGAGTATAAGCCGACCTGAGTACAAGCCGAGGCACCTACTTTTGCCACAAAAACCAGGAAAGCTTATTGACTCGAGTATAAGCCTAGGGTGGAAAATGCAGCGGCTACTGGTGAATTTTAAAAATAAAAATAGATACCAATAAAATTATATAGGTAGTTAAATGTCCCCCATAGGCTGGTATAGGTCGTTTTAGGCAACTATATGTCCCCATAGGCAGGCTATAGGCAGGTAATTGCCCCCATAGGCAGGTATAGGCCCCCTAGACAGGCTATAGGCAGGTATAGGTCCCCCTAAGCAGGCATATAGGCAGATATATGCAGGGTTTTAAAACAAAAAAACTACCACTTACCTGGCTCCCCGCTGCTCCATCTCCCGGGCGCTCTCCTCCGTCTTCTCGGCACAGACAGGGTGATGTCATCAGGCCGCGCACGCAGCGTGATGACACACGCTGTCTGTGCCGGAATCTCCAGACGGCCGCGAGTCTGCAGCCGCCCGGTGTCCACTGCGGAGCACGGAGCGCTCGCTCGCTCTCTGCCCCACAGTAGTATCTTCTTCTGTATGCGCTCCGGAGGAGTCGCATACAAGTGAAGAGATAGCTGACAGCGCCTGGGCCACCGCAGTGCCTGGACGCTGTCAGGTACTCGGCATTGTTATATGCACTCCCTGAGGAGCCGCATATAGCTGAAGCGTCCCTGTCGGCGCCCGGGCCAGCGCAGCGCCCGAGCGCCGACAGTGACTCGAGTATAAGCCGAGGGGAGATTTTTCAGCACATTTTTTGTGCTGAAAAACTCTGCTTATACTAGAGTCTATACGGTAATTAATTTTGGCATATATTAAACCTGTATCATATATTGTGGTATGTGTGCCGTTTCCCTCCTCCACCCCAACCCCACACACAATTTGTGAAAGGCGTTTGTGCATTTTTAATTTCTGTGGCATTAGTGTAAAAAAAAAAATATGGTTGCAACTTGTAAAATGTTGTAGTTTTGTGTACAGATCTAATACCGGTGTCTCTATGTGGACAGACTAAAAACTATACAGGACGGGCCATTTATATGGATACACCTAAATAAAATGGGAATGGTTGGTGATATCAACTTCCTGTTTGTGGCACATTAGTATATGGGAGGGGGAAAACTTTTCAAGATGGGTGTTGACCATGGCGGCCATTTTGAAGTCGGCCATTTTGGATCCAACTTTATTTTTTTCCAATGGGAAGAAGGTCATGTAACACATCAAACTTATTAAGAAATTCACAAGAAAAACAATGGTGTGGAGATGGGTGGTCTCGTAGGGTGTCTTGCATTGAACCACAATGAAGGTAAATGCTGTAGGCAAATCAATCACTTCTGAAGTGTAAATTTTATCTTCACATTTAAAGGGGTTGTCTCGCTACAATGATTGGGTTTTAATTTAAAGATCTTTAAAAAACAAGCAGCTTTGCAATATATGTTCATTACAAATGTTCTACTGATTTTGAGCTAGCCCTGTTAGTATTACTACATCACCTTCTCAAATCTCTATAGTAGCCGACCTGTTGATCCTTATCTTACTGGCTGTCAGGTCTGAATGACTCATCACCTTTGAAGACAGGTCGGAGCAGAGAGCCCCTCCCGCACAGAATGCTTCTGGAGGGGGAGGAGGACTCTGGCGTCTGTGTCCGAGCTGCCTGGATTAACCCTGTGTGTCCCTGCTTCCTCCTGCTCTCTACACAGATAGATGTGACAGCAGTGACCCTGTCTGTTACTATAATCATGATATGTCTTTGGAACTGTGACTATACTAATACTATACAGATCAGGGGGGCATGTGAATACTTTATGTTCTCCTGTATTAGGGACACATCCTGAGTATAGTAACACTGCCCTTGTTGTTGCTGGAGATGTGGAGACTTGTAAGCTAAGCAGGGGATATAGGAACACATGCATCCCCTCTGCTCTATTAGCACACAGCTTCATATTCCTCTCTACACTCCTAGATCAGCCCTCTCCTGCAACAGACCTAGGCAGGCACACACAGGGTGAACTCTGAGAGCAAACCCCTCCCCCCTGTATAGAAGTTACGTAGCTGCCTGTGTGCTGATGGGAGGGGGGAGAGGGAGCAGAACAGACAGACAAGCTAGCACGCCCCTCAGTTCAATTTACCAGGGACACTGACAGGCTGAAAGCTCGTAATGAGACAACTCCTTTAATACTTAATGGCACGTTCACCACAAATCGGCAATATTGCACATTCCTCAGATAAGTATGTAACAAAATATGTAGCAAGGGATACTTGAGAAAGGGGGCGTAGTTCCCCCGAAATGTTGCGTGCTGGGCAACATGGGAATCATCACCTGTTGGAGTTGCGCTCTGGTCCGACAGCGTTTTGTGATCTAATACGAAGTTGTATTAATTGAATGGGCTTTAAAGACTGAGATAAGTGTCCCTTGCTACATATTTTGTTACATATTTATCTGAGGAATGTGCAATATTGGCGATTATTTGTCTTGAACGTACCTTTAAGTATTAAATGTGAAGATAAAAATTTACACTTCAGAAGCAATTGATTTGGCTACAGCATTGACCTTCATTGTGGTTTTATTTGAGGCAGGTGGGGTCCTGCTTGAATGCCGGCGTAGCATTGGGACTGACTTCCAATTTTGATGTCTTTCATTGAAATCTGCTGCAATGACCCAGGTATTGCATTCACCAGACATCAACACAATTCCTATCCGCTTCTCACGTGTCAATGGCTGTAAACAAAGAGAAACTTGTAAATAACTCATAAAAGAATAAAGTTAGGTTAAAACCAAGCACACCATTGTTTTTCTTGTTTGATGTGTTACATGACCCTCTTCCCATTGGAAAAAATAAAGTTGGATCCAAAATGGCCGCCATGGTCAACACCCATCTTGAAAAGTTTTCCCCCTCCCATATACTAATGTGCCACAAACAGGAAGTTGATATCACCAACCATTCCCATTTTATTTAGGTGTATCCATATAAATGGCCCAACCTGTAGTCTGATCTGTAATCACACTTGCTTCAATCTACCCCTTACTTCTCGTTAAGTTGTCAAATTTCTTTTTGAAAAAGTAGGGAATGACAAAGTAGTAGGACTGTAGGATCAGACTACAGTGGGTTTGCTGTCTGGTAGCTCGTGGATCTGTATCGTAGCTGTGAAAACTCTTTGCAGAGATTTCTCATGCTTGATGGAGAAATAAAGGGAAAAAAAAGTAGTTGATCCCAAATGTCTTCCTCAGATATACCCGGGTTTCCCTGAAAATAAGACCGCGTCTTATATTAATTTTTGCTCCTAAAGATGCACTATGTCTTATTTTCAGGGGATGTCTTATTTTTCCATGAATAAATTCTAGCATGCTATACTAGTATGTATGTGAAATAAATAAATAAATAAATATATATAATATATACCGTATATACTCGAGTATAAGCCGAGGCACCTACTTTTGCCCCAAAAAACGGGAAAACTTATTGACTCGAGTATAAGCCTGGGGTAGAAAATGCAGCGGCTACTGGTAAATTTTAAAAATAAAAATGGATACCAATAAAATTACATAGGCAGTTTAATGTCCCCCATAGGCAATTATAGGCGGATATATGGCCCTATATGCAGGTATATGGCCCCATAGGCATGTAATAAGCAGTTATATGTCCCCCATAAGCAGATTATAGGCAGGTATATGGCCCCATAGACAGGTAATAGGCAGGTATATGGCCCCATAGGCAGGTATAGGGCCAGCTGTAGGCAGGTATAGGGCCGGCTGTAGGCCTGGCGTAGGGCCGGCTGTAGGCCTGGCGTAGGGCCGGCTGTAGGCCTGGCGTAGGGCCGGCTGTAGGCCTGGCGTAGGGCCGGCTGTAGGCCTGGCGTAGGGCCGGCTTAGGGCCGGCTGTAGGCCAGGTTTAGGGCCGGCTGTAGGTCGGCATAGGCAGTTTAAAAAAATCAAAAACAATTACTTACCTGGCTCCCCGCTGCTTCGTCTCCCTCGCTGCTCCGGCCTCCCGCGCGATTCCTGCATCTTCTCGGCACAGGCGGGTGACATCATCAGGCCGTGCACGCAGCGTGATGACACACGCTGCCTGCGCCGGAAACTGCGGGCGGCCGCAGACACCCGGAGTCCACTGCGGCGCACGGAGCGCTCGCTCTGTGCCCCGCAGTGGTATCCCATCACCTGTATGCGCTCCGGAGGAGTCGCATGTAGGTGAAGGGATCGCGGACAGTGCCCGGGCCAGCGCAGTGCCCGGACACTGGGCGCTGAACTCGGCCTTCAGTTATATGCGCTCCCTGAGGAGCCGCATATAACTGAAGCGTCCCTGTCGGCGCCCAGGCCAGCGCAGCGCCCGAGCGCTGACAGTGACTCGAGTATAAACCGAGGTAGAGTTTTTCAGCTCATTTTTTGGGCTGAAAAACTCGGCTTAACTATTAGAGTTATTATACGGTTGTGTGTGTGTGTATGTGTGTGTGTATATATATATATATAATATATATATATATATATATATATATATATAGTCACAAACCATAGAATATATGTATGTAAAGGACATGCTATGGCAGCTGCAGTGACATCTAAAAGGATGGCAAATGTGACACGCTGGGACTTGTGTAACTAGAAGTTCCAGCATGCCCCATCAGCCATCCTGTGAGGTGTGTTTGTGTGTGTGTCTCTGCGTTTGTGTGTATCATTGCTCTGTTCTCCCCTCCATCCCTCACTTACTGTCTCCTGTCCTGAGATGTTCGGGACCTGTGATGACATCAGTCACATGACCTCCCTGCACAGGTCCTTCAACTCTCTAATAATTTCCGCTATGTCTTATTTTCGGGGGCGGGGGGTGCTTTATATTAGGGAATTCAACAGAATTTCTGTCTTATTTTTGGGGAAACGCGTTAGATTTTCAGACAATCTGTAACGACCTCGTAGTGACAATCACTTGGCTTTCTTAGAAACTGATTTTTTTTTTTTTTTTTTTTTTTTTGAGTGAACTCCTAGGACACCAGAAGGACAAGCATTTCCAAGTGATTAGTTGATTTTAAGGGAAGTGATTAAGTTTCTATTTTCTCTTGGCTGTGCTATCAGTTTATAAGAAGTCCCTTCTTTACGCTACTTATGTCCGTAATTAGACTCTAAATACCGCTCTTCATTCGGCTTTATCCGGGATGTTGACTGCTGCTAGGCTTGGGAACCTTTTCTGTGTGAGATAAAATGTCAGGCTGCGGTACATCCTGCTCATGTGCAAGTACAGTATATGCCGTATCACTGACATCTGCCTCTATTAGGGATTTAACAGGCTGCGCTCATGTTTTTGTCAATTAACTATTCAAGTCAGCCCGAATCTCTGTAATGAGGAACGCTGGAACTAGTTCTACCACAGCGAGCTGCTACTTGTTAAGATGCATGCATCGTAATTACAGCACATACGTGGTACACTTGTGAACATTGCATGTCCCAGCCAGTCACCAGTAATAGTCATCCTCTTCCTTCAAGATTTAGGGGTTCATCTTTTGTTGTCGCTGCAAGTGCTCTGGCTTCTGAAGTCACCACCTGCTGATGGTTTCCACTGGAAGGGAAGTATTGTGTTGGTGGCAGATATTTAGATGAATGCCTTTAACATGGAGAACTTGAGACTATAATCAATGGCTCACACAGAATCGGAAGTGTGGAAGCCCTTTCTAATATCCCACTGTATAGTCAATGGGTGGCTGATGGCACAGACCCTTTGCGGTTTGGTGATGTTGCCAAAATGGCAGCCCACATTATGGACGGTTTGTTCCTTTACATGCCTTTTTGCCTTCAGTCACTGGTTTCAAATCAACGTTCAGAGCATGGATTTTTGGGGCGATAATCCAGGTTTCCCGGCTGTACAAGCCACTAATAATCACTATCCATTTTAATGCAGAATCCCGTGTACCCTATATTAAAAGCTTCACTCATTCACAAAACTTGTCAAGGAAATATAGAATGTAAAGCATACACTTGGTCTCCATCTCAAGAAATCACTACACAAAACAAATACCGACTAAAAAGAATTACCTTTATTAAATGGTAAGTAAAAATATTTAACGCACCAATTAGTAACTAAACAGGGTTACACAGAAGCCAATAAAACAGATCTGGATCAGTGCAGATTTCATTCAAATAAAACAAAACGTAATGTAATGAGACTGTTCATGATATCCACTTATCAAACCATGTTCAATAGTAAGGGGTGATAGTAATCGGGTAATCGAAATCCAGTGACACAAAATACAGAGGAAGCCTACGCGAAACGCGCAGCCAATACAGGTATACGAGATTGGGTTAGACTGTTCATGGTTTCTATGGCGTAATAGTTTAACATATGTGTTTGGGGTGTGTATTTTGTGTCACTTGATTTAGATAACCCGATTACAATCACCCCTTACTATTGGTGTGATAAGTGGATATCATGAACAGTGTAAATGCACTATTACATTTTGTTTTATTTCAATTAAATCTGTACCAATCCATATCTGTTTTATTGGCTTCTGTGTAACCCTGTTCAGTTACTAATTGCTGTGTTTTTTAAATATTTTCACTTTTTATTTAGTAGCAATCTGTAATTTTTTTTAGTCCGTAGTTTTGTGTAGTGATTTCTGACCCAATTATTGAGAAATTGTGGTAGATCTCCATCTCCAGAAGCCTAAAATCATGTCCTCCTTAGCTCTACCACTTTACTACAGTTCTTCTATTTCTCCCAATATAAGCTGTCTTATTATTTATTTATTTTTATTTCTTTTGTTTAAAAAAAGAGCAATTGTCAGCAACCAAGATGGTGGCTAGAAAGAGCAGAGGCCTTACTATTTTTTTTTTTTTTTTTTTTTTTTTTTTTTTTTAAATTTTATAATACATTTTTAAAAATTATAAAAAAAAAATCTGAGTAATGAACTAGAAGAATGTCTGTCTTATTATGGCGCTTATCATGCAGATTCATTATAGAGTAGTCCACTGCACACCATAAAATGCTTTTTTTTTTTTTTTTTTTTCTTTTTCAAAATTATTACAGACGAAATTAGGGAATCCAGATAAAGAAGAAAAAATTTTTGGTTCAGTTGTGTTTAGCCACCTTCAGTACATATCTGGTATAGCATATGGAGGAGGCTGGAGACGGTTCTTCTAATCTGGATTCCCTAATATACTGGAGATATCGCAATAATTTTGTTTTTAAAACCATTATTGAAAAAGCATTTGTGGTGTGCAGTGGATTACTCTATACCTTGTCTATTGGATTGGTGAGCAGTGCACCCAGATAATAGCACCACATCAATAGGAGTGCGGCATCCTAGCTACTCGTTATCATGCAGCCGATAACAGGACAATGTCTTAATTTCTGCTTCCCAGTAATTGAAGTACAAAAGTAATCAATGCCTTTTTGGGATACATGCTGTTTTTCGAAGACCAATTGTTCATACAAAAGGCGGCTTTATATGGCTCCATTGGCGTACATAAAAAGGATTCAAAACCACTATATAAATGTGGTATTGTTGAAACTGCAATAGACAAAGTCAAGTTAACAAGTCACTTATACGTTATAGCAAATGCATTAAAATGCCCCTTCCCTCCCCCAAAAAGGAATAAATTTTTTTTTATTTTTTTTTTTCTGCAAAAAACAAACCCTCATGCAGCCATGTTGATGGGGACATTATGGTCTTTGGGAGGCAGTGGTTCAAAAAGAAAAAAAAAAAAAAAGTTTGTCCTGAAGAGGTTAATTGCATGTAGTCTTTAATATATTGTATTATGTCTACTGTTGTATTTCTTGAACAAAGTGCTTTGTCCATTTCTAGATGTGATTGACCTGACTGGGGATGATAAGGATGATCTGCAGAGAGCAATTGCCCTGAGTCTTGAAGAGTCAAACAGGACGTTCAGAGAGACGGGAATTACCGATGAGGAGCAAGCCATCAGCAGGTTAGATCACTCTAACTTGGCTCATCTATCTTTTTTTTTTTTTTTTTTTCCTGTATTTTCCCCATTAGACCTTTTAACGCAGGATGTTAAAATTGCATCCAGATCAGTAAATACACTAATTACAAAGTTAATTCCAGGAAGAACATAAATTTTTTTTTAAATGCACTAAATGAAACCACCTCAACTTTAGGAAGCACATGTCCAACTGTTCAATGTTTCAGTACTTTAACACAACTTGCTTATCTCTAACAAGGAGCTTAAAGGGGTTTTGCCACTGAGAAAATTTGGTGTGGGAAGCTTGCAAATAAAATGAAAATGTGTTTTTACCATTCATCATTATTAACAAATCTGCACCATTTCTGTTTTAATCGCTACCTTACTGATCCATAGTGTACAGCTAGTCTCCAGGAGATCAACCAGTGACGAGCTCCTCCATCTTGCTGCACATGCTCAAACATCACCTCTTCTCTCAGACAGCTACTGTCAGTCTCTTCCCTGCTTAGTAATCAGTATGTGCATTGATGCAAAAAAAAAAAAAAGTGTTTTGGCTCCAGCAGAAATGTGAACTTTGGACCCCTATGTTCGAAAGCAGAAGCTCTAACCACTCAGCTACTTTGTAACTACTCACAGCTCTTTACATAAACAGACCTTTGTTTGAGTAGAGTGAGCATACTATGAGGAAAGCCATGGTGATGCCAGCCTGCTGGGTCACATGATATGCAGTTCAAACAAATCACATGTCCAATTTTGAGTGCAAAGAGAGCTGAAGCTGGATAAAGCAAGTATGAAATGACTTTGGCAAAACCCATTTAATGACCACTTTCTCAACAAGTGTTTTGATTCCTGAATCACCCAATAAATTTATGGGATCAATTTGAATTGGGATTTGTACAGTCCTCAACATCATGCTCTTCACATGTTGGCATCGTGAGACTGTCAGGACAATAAATTAGGTGTAGAATTATCTTTTCTCTCTACTCCTTATCCAATTAGATGTCTCCGTCCGAATTATATTATTACAGTTGTCGACAGCTCGAGAGATACACACCACACCGTTCGGTTTTGGGGCATAAATCTGATTTAATCACAGCAAGTTACAGTCCAATAGAACTTTTAATCACATGACTATTCTATCACTATATGATTGGTTAATTGGCGGTCGCTAAGAGATGGGTTATAATTTGTATCTACGCATTAGTTGATAAGACACATTCCCGAACTTTCCTATGTATCATTCGAGGGAGGAGGGAGGCCTTGATTCTCTTGCTGTAAGCAGGCAATGCATCTGTTTCAAGGAAAGCTGTGTAGAAAAGATCTGCAATAAAGAGCAGTTAGAACACCATACCTGGTGAACTTGCTAAAGATATGATGATAGAACTGATTTCAATGTTTTTTCCCTAAATCATCAACTTGACAAGACCAAGGCAGCACCTTACAATTGCTCAACAGTACCTCACCATTGCAAGGTTTTAATCCGGATGCTCTCAGATGGAAGTTGCCACTGAGCTTAAAGTGTCAGTGTCATCAGCAGGTTGTATCAGAGAGCCTGGACGATTCGCATAAAGGCAAAGAAGTGGACATCCTTGGACTTCATCACACACTGATGACTGCTTCATTGTATACAATGCCCTGCGAAAGCGGATGATAAATGCCACAACTTCAGGCACATTTAAGAGAGGTGAGAGGCAACCAAGTGTCACGTCAAACCATTCGTAACTGTTTACGTCTGCGTGCTAGACGACCTGACCACACCACCAGACAGCGGCATCATCGCCTTGCATAAGCCAAGAAGCATCTACGTTGGACGAGGGATCGGTGGTCTAAAGTGATGAAAGAGGATTCACTCTGAGCAGAAATAATGGCTGCCAACGATGCTCGAGACGTCAACAAAAGTGCTATGCATCAGCCAGGTCAGGTACTGGTCAGGTACCACTGCCAGTCGTCTAGCACGCAGACCACACTGATGTAAACCGTTATGAACGGTCCGACGTGACGCTTTGCCTCTTAAGTCCCTTAAATATGCCTGGAGATGTGTGGCATTAATCATCTGGTTCTGCAGGGCATAGTTTACAATGAAGAAATCAGTTTGTGATGGAGCCAAAGGACGTCCACTTCTTTGCCTTTCTGTGACTCTTCCAGTCTCTCTGTATCTCAACCTGCTGATGATACTCAGACAGAAGTGGCTACTGAGCTTAGAGTGTCAGAGAGCATCCTGCTTGAAGCCCTCCCATGGCGAGACACTGTTGATCAATTGTAAGGTGTTGTCTTGGTCTCCTGATGTCAAAATGTGAACAGCATGAGCAGGACTGTTTAAATCCCAATTCAAATTTATCCCCCTAAATTTATTGAGCGATTCAGGAATCAAATACCTGTTGTAAATTTGGCCATTAAGCTCTTCGTAAGAGATAAGCAAGTTGTGCAAAAAGCGCTTAAACATTTAACAGTTGGAAATGTGTTTTCTAAAGATAATAGTATCATTTAGTGCATTAAAAAAAAAAAAAAAAATGTTCAAGAAATTTTATGTTCGTCCTGAAATTTCAACCAAAAGACCAGTTCTATAAAAGGTGAGTTGCACACGGAGTTCCAAACAAAAAAGTAATACAGCCCAAGGTGATAGGAAATATTTAAAATTTTGCTTCACTTATGTTGAAATAAACCAAAACAGACAATTGTTTAAAATATTTGGAGTGAAAAAAAAAAAAAAAGACCTGTAGCATAAGGGGCAAATAGTAGGGTTAAGTGAGGATATGGATGCAGTCCAGAGTTTCCAGTAATTGCTTAGAACTGAAGAAATTACAAGTAGGTGATCCAAAGGCCATGTTCACACGGCTAACTGCGGGACGAAATTCAATCCGTAATTACGCGCCGGAGTGCGCCAATTACGGGCTGAATCCGGCCCAGTAACGATGGTAATCCATAGTTCTCATAGAGAACTATGGATTACGTCTGCTCTCCCTGCTCGGCGAAGTGCCGGCCCCCTGATCCCGCCCCCAGCCACACGGCGTAACTGCGTCCCGCAGTTAACCCGTGTGAACATAGCCTAAGTGTGGAATCTGTTTGTTCCGTCTGCATGGCTCTTATTCTCTTTAGGTCAGGGGAATTATTTAGCTACACGGCAGGTGTTGGAAGTAGGTTTTCTCTCCTTACCTTCATGGGTGGAGAGGAAGCTGAAGGTGAAGTTGTTTTGAGTTTGGTTATCACAGGAATGTAACTTCTCTGTCTAAAGATTGTTATGCCAAGTATTTAATTTGCTGGGTCGGCCATTTAAAGGGTCAAGTCATTTGAAGGGAGTAATGCCCTTCACATGGGTTGATCTAGTTATAAAGTCACATGTTGCTGAGTTTCTAATAATTTAGCAGTATTTGGAGACTGATTCAGACACTATTGTGTGTTAAACATGGGAGGGCAGTTTAAAGACCCTTTTTGTCCAGTGGCCAGTTCAGGTGCTGTTCTTGTTCACCTCAGGTCACCCACAGACTTGCGTAAAAAATTTTGTAGCCTGCAGCTATTGCAGTTTCCACTGCTGTAAGGAGAGATGTGGTCTTCAACCAATGTTTTGTGTAGACTGCAATTGTAACCATGACATCTAGAGGCTGAATTTAGGTAGTGCATCCACATTAAACGGGATTTTCTGGGAATTTTTTTGATGCCAAAGATATAAAAATAACCATGTTTCAATTAACTTTCTGTACTTGGTCTCCTCTGGCCTCCCTGCTCATTGTGCTCCATCCAGTGTGGTTGTCTGTTGTCCTCAACAAATTAAGCCCTTCCCAACTCAGAGGTAGTTGGTGGGTGTCACTAAGTAAAGGAGGTAGTTGGAAGGTTTGGCACTAAATTGAGGGCTACTAAGTACTGTGTATAAGGGAATTATGAAGTGCAGACAAGTAGGACTTCTGTGGCTTAGAGAGTCCAGTAGTCATGGAGTCAAAAACCATGAAGTACTTCCCACAGCATGCTGGTAAAGTAAAAGGAATGTGTCATCAAAAAAATTACTTTTATGTTCCATTTCACTTTCAAATATTTTTTTAATAATTCACTTTGTCCACTAGGCCTAATAGTCTGCTCACTATCGGCACAAGCTGGATCAAACTGAAAGGAGACACCAATGTGTATAGATAACACAGGATCAACCAGTCACAATGGGCGATGTCACAGCTCCCCCTTTCCTCCTCTGCACAATGACTTCTTCCCAGGTCACAGATCATGTCTAGAAAAAATCTATAGAAGTCAATGGGGCTGAGTCAGTCTTGAGGCTGCTATGTGCATGAAGCTGCTGTAAAGTAACTCTGACTGCTGTTAAAGCAGTGCAAGCAAGAAAGCTTTCCCCACAATGAAATATAGACGACTGAATTGAGAAATCTACAATCGGATAATAAAAATGGCAAAGAAGAAAAGAATATGGATTAGGGTCTTGTTTTAAGACGTAAAAAAAAAAAAAATGGCAACAGATTGTCTAATGTGTGGTTTGTTCCTGTTCAGGGTTCTAGAAGCCAGCATAGCTGAGAACAAGGCCAGCCTGAAACGGACACACCCCGAGGTTTGGAGCGACTCTCCAAATCCCTACGATAGGAAGCGCCAGGACAACTGTCCCGTGGGATTGAAGAATGTGGGAAACACCTGCTGGTTCAGTGCCGTCATCCAGGTGAGGATGTGTGTAATGAAGTCCTGGGAATCCGACATAATGTTGATATGGTCTTGTGTTTCTAGAGCATGCCTACGATTGTCATGGTGCAGTAATATTAGATTTCCATCTCTCCTGGAATAAAGCATGTGAAATGGGTGGGATTTGTGCAAACCTCCTCCCAAAATGGATATTCTCAGGCAGAAATTCTATTCCTGAGCAGAGTATAGTCACTTATAGGTGGGGTGTAGGTGTCCCAGGGGCAGGGCAAAAAATTTCCAGAATTCTAATGCTATGGTTGGCAGGTATGGGTAATATTGAGTTGCAGTAGATAGTATGCCTTCTTCTTATACCTATCTATTGTTGTTGGATATTAAATACTCTGTAGGCTCTTCTCATAGTCTCTATAGAATAAATGGGTATTTAAAGTTTGCAGTTTTTTTAATGCAGACAAGCTGGCTGACAAAACTCTCTGTATGCAGTACGTTTTCATCAAGTTGAATTTTCTGTCCTTTACCACCGTCACCCACACACTGGTTGGTTATAAATTGTGCACTCTAGAGGAATGGAGCTCAGCGATTCCGAAAATGGGTTATGGCCAGCTCACCACTAGATCTTCAGCAGCCCGGTCTCCTTAAATGGAAGGCACTTCAAAGTACTTGCAGGAGCATATAAGGCAAAATAACTCCTATTTCCATGCTGGATTTTGGATAAAGAATTCCTATTTTTTTTTTTATCCAAGCATAAAATTTAAAGCGACACAAACCAGGATGGGAAGTGCTTGCGCGTTTTAAGCAGACTTCTGATTCTCAAGCACTTTGAACCGATGCACTGTTTTTAATCATAGCTTGGTATTGAGACCCATACATTGGTTTAAGATGTGTAAATGCTTCCCACCCATCCTAGTTTGTCGCTTTCTGTTTTATGCTTGGATACCAATAGAGGAATGCTATTATATCTCGATGCTGGATTTTGGAGGTTTCTCATTGTGTAAACCACCTTGGCCATGTAAGTAGCATATTGGCACGTTTCTTTTCCCCAACCAATTTGGAAATGGTTTCTGCTTTTAAGAGATGCGGGTCACTAGGATTCTGCCACAGTCTGACTTTGGGTCTGATCATGATTACATGCAATGCTCTTGTCCCATAATTTTTAATATGTTACGATCCACTGAGTCTGCAGACCCTCTCACTTTTTTTTCATATTTTATGTTGAAGCCCCGTTTTAAAATTTTTACTAAAATTTCCCCATCATTTGGCACTCAATGCCTCATAATGAATAAAGTGAATTCAGAATTTTAGAAAGTTTTGCATTTTATTAAACACAAAAACTGAAGTTTCACATTGTTAGAAGTATTCAGACCTTTGTTCCGACAAAAACAAAGGCAATAGGTGGAAGGAGCTGCCTGTAGAGCTCAGACTGTCTGTGAGCAATAAGATCTTGTGTCTAATGAAACAGATGGAACTTTCTGTTCTCAACTCGTGCATCGTGTCTCGAGGAAACTAGCACTGCTCATCACCTTCAATACTATCCCTGCATTGAAGCAGAGTGTTGGCAGCATCATGCTGTGGGGGTGTTTTTCAGCAGCTGGGACAGGGAGACTGGTCCGGTTCGAGTGGAAGATGCATGGATCAGGTTTTCAACAAGAAAATCTGTACTTTTCTCCAAAGTGTTCTAGGCCTAAGATGGGGCTGAAGATTGACTTCTCAACACAGTGACCCTAAGCACACAGCCAAGATCAAACATGGGTGGCTTAGAGACAACTCTTTTAAAGCTGTTTTGCCACGAAGGCATTTCATTCCTGACTTGTCCTATTTCAGCTTTCAGTGTGCTCAAAAGGGACGTGTATGATTTGTTGGAACTGCAGATCTTGTGGCCCAAAAGGCTTGACATCACCATGCCTTTCCCCCACAGTATTCATTCCAGTCAAACAAAGGTGTGTTTCTGTAAAGAGCTGTGAGTGGCTCTTTATTTACATTGTTTGACTAATAACTAAGGAGGACAGGAGTAGAATGACAGTAACTGGGGTTCATCACACACTCTCTACAGTGAGTGTTTCATTATTGGGCAGGGAAAAGACTGACCGGAGCTGCCTGAGAACAGAGGTGAAGTCTGCACATGTGGGGCCAGACTGTGGAGCTCTTGTCACCCCCTGGAGAAGAGCTGTACTCTATGGATAACAAAGATAGCAGCTAAAACAAAAATGGTAAATAGTGAAAATGTTTAATTTGCAAGTTTCCTACATCCGTTTTACTTTGTGGCAAAACCCCTTTAAATGTCCTTGTGTGAACCTGCCAGAGACCTGACTCGAACCCAGTTAACCATCTCTGGAGAGATGTGAAAAAAGCTTGAGCGGATCTGCAGAGAAGACTGGCAGAAAGTCCCCAAACGTAGGTATAGAAGATCCCCCAAATATAAACTGTTAGCGCTGTTACAGGTGTTTCGAGAAGTACGGTGCAAAGGGTATAAACTCTTAGGGCATGTTCACACAGTGTTTTTGGATACGATTTTGGGTCCGTGTTGGATACGAATATTGCATCCAAAAACATAGCGTCGCTTGGCTCCAACTCGCAGCTGCGTGGATGGATCCGTGTTGGATACTATACTTTATTCTAGGGATCCTGCTCTGTTTTTTCGGACCAAGAATTGACATGTCAATTCTTGGAACGGATCCCAAAGATGCAATGAGACGCACTCTTATAAACGCCGATACATGTTTTACATTGCGAGCAGTATAAATCACACTGCTCATTGTTAGACAGACCCAAACACGCATCTAAAAGCGCATGTTCACACGGACCCAACACACTGTGTGGACATCCCCTTGGGTAAGTGCAATATTTTCATCTTCTCAGTATGTCAGCAGAGGTTGCGATCATTCTGTTTTGATGATCGGGGTGGAAAGGGGGGGGGGGGGGATTGTTCCACTTGTGGTAGAGTCTGAAGACTTTCTGAATGCATTGTGTGCATTGATTAATTGCCCATTTCAATAAATTTAGGAGTGCCTGCAAAACCTTAGTAAACTCATCTCCTCATTTATTTATGGTTTCATATTATTGGGAAACCATGCTAGCAGTGTCTAGCATATAAAGCTGTGTCATGTCCCCAACCTATTTTGCCACTGGTTTCTCCAATTATAACTACTATTAAAATCCATCACGTCTGATCATTTACACCCAGAAAACAGATTTGATTGCATTGTATGCACCATAATGGCACATAACCCTGCCCTGCCGTCACAGTTGTACTATGTGGGGTGGGGAAAAGGAATGTAACATGGTGTTATCCTATAACAAGATGACTCATTCAAAACCTAAAAAAAAAAACCTTGGCGATATTACGTGAGTGATCTCATGTGGCCTCAGCCAAGATTGGAACTTGATGCCCTGACTCCTGGGAGAATCGGAGCCTGCTCATTTTATGTTTACCCACTATGTGGTGTCGTAAGAAGCATGCTTGAATTTCATGCCATGAGGTCTTTAATAGTGAATAATTGGCGTAGGTGTCTATGTATATGCACTGCTCAAAAAAATAATGGGAACACTAAAATACCACATCCTAAATCACAATGAATTAAATATTCCAGCTGCAATTCTTTATTCATTACATAGAGAACCATAAAAATCCAAATGAATATCCCATGGAGTCTGGATTTGGAATGATACTCCAAATCAAAGTGGAAAATTAAATTTCGGGCTGATCCAACTGCAGTAGAAATGCCTCAAGACAAGGAAATGAGGCTCAGCAGTGTGTGTGGCATTCAGGGGCCTGTATGGCCTTCCTGCAACTCCTGGACATGCTCCTGATGAAGCAATGGATGTTCTCCTTGTGGGATCTCCTCCCAGACCTGGATTAAAGCATCAGTCAACTCTTGTACAGTCTGCAGTGCAAAGTGGCTTTGGTGGATGGAATGTGACATGATGTCCCAGATGTGCTTGATTTGGGTCTGGGGAGCGGGCAGGCCAGTCCATAGAATCCATGCCTTTATCATTCAGGAACTGCTGACACACTTCAGCCACATGAGGCCTAGCACTGTCATGCATCAGAAGGACCCCAGGGGCCCACTGCACCTGTATATGCTCTCACAATGGGTCTGAGGATCTCATCCCGGTACCTAATGGCAGTCAGGGTACCTATGGCTATGCGGTCCTCCAAAGAAATGCCTCCCCACACCATCGCTGACCCAAACCGGTCATGCTGGAAGATATTACAGGCAGCAGAATTCTCCATGGCGACTGTCACGTGCTCAGTGTGAACCTTCTCCCATCCGTGCAGAGCACAGGGCACCAATGTCGTCTGCCAATCGCAGATGAGACGCCAATCGCCCTGCACGTTGTTGGATTGTGAGCACTGTAAGCCCCCATGGAGTCCGTTTCTGACAGTTTTTAGCACATAGAGATTAGTGGCCTGCTGTAGATAATTTTGCAGGGCTCTGCCATTGCTTCTCCTGTTTCTACTTGCACAAAGGAGGAGGTAGCGGTCCTGTTGTGGGTTGTTGCTTATGGCCCCCTCTACGTCTCCTGGTGTACTGGCCTGTCTCCTGGTATCTGGTCCATGCTCTGGACACTGTGCTGACAGACACAGCTAACCTTCTTGTCACAGCTCCCATTAATATGCCATCCTGGATGAGCTGCACTACCTGAGCAACTCCTGTGGGTTGTAGACACCGCCCCATGCTACCTATGGTGGTGAGAGCAATGGCACAATGCAAAAGTGACCAAAATGGCCGAAAAGCATGGCAACAGAAATGGTCTGTTCACAATCTGCATAACCACTCCTTTTTTAGGGGATGTCTTGCTGTTTGCCTATCATTTCTACCTGTTGTCTGTTCCATTTGCACAACAGCAGGAGAAATAGGTTCGCAATCTGTGATTCATAACTGCAGAGGCTGATTTCCCAGAAGTGTGATTGACTTGGAGTTAGTGTGGTGTTTAAGTGTTTCCTCTTATTTTTTTGGGCTGTGTGTGTAGCTAGATGGATTATCAAAACTGCACTTTAATCATCATCATTAATGAATGAGTAGAGATGGCAGTCCTGAAAAAGGAACCATTTTTTAGGTGAAGTGCATTTTAAGATCGTAGATGAGGGAGGAAAAACCCAAGTCCATAGAGTATAAACCTACAGTGTTGATCTAGAGTAGGGGTGTGAAACTCAAATGGTTGTTAGTGGGCCAAAATTAAAAAACTTGTTGCATGGTGTTTGGAGTCCCCTACTGCCTGCAGAGATGCTAGGGTCAAGAAGGAGTTGTAAGAGTTAAAGGGATTGTCTCACTCTAAGGATTGATTTTTATGTTAAAGATCTTGCAAAAACAAGTCACTTTGCAATATATGTCCATTAACAGTGTCCTACCTTTTCCTTGATATCCCCTCTTGTATGGGTTGCATCAGCTCCTCAGGTCGCTATAGCTACAGACCTCTCCTGATAGACTGCAAGCACTAGTTGATATAGCTACAGACCTGGCTTCTACTGCAGCCTAGTGGAAGCCAGTAAACACGCCCCTGAATTCAAAGTGAAACCAAGAAAACAGGACTGAGATAAGATGAATCAATGTAGTGACACAACCCCTTTAAGTGTTTGAGGCTTTGGATCCTCTGCTCCTCTTATCAAACACCTTGCTGTCTGAGGAGATTCTCCTGCCATGTGAACCTTTTCCGCCTCTGGCTTCTTCCTCTTCTCTGTACTCTTCATGGCCATTACTTACGGGCCAAATATAATTATACTGCGGGTCAGATGTGGCCCGCAGGCCAGAGTTTGCCACCCCTGATCTAGAAGAAGGCCGAGAAGGGGTAAAAAAAAATGGATGCCAATTCCCTATACAGATTGAAAAATGTCTTGCCCAGTGGGGGCGTGGTTTATCTTGGGCGTGGTTAAGGGTGGGACTATGGAGGGGTTTGGATATTTAGAATCACAAAAAGAAACACCATAAAATTTATACTGTCATTTAGAGGTATCGTATGGGGTAACCAGTATTTTATAACTGCAGACTGATTGCCAGCTCTGTGGGTCAGTATTATATTAATAATGCTGTCCCACAGAGCTGACAATCAGTCTGCAGTAATATTGATCAGCTCTGTGGGTCAGCATTATACATGTATATAATATGCATATGTAATCAGCCCTGTCATTATAGAGAGAGATTCCCCCTGTAGAGATAGAGATAGATATAGATATCTATATGTATGTATGTATGTGTGTATGTATATATATATATATATATATATATATATATCACATATGCCCCCTGTAGTCATTAAATATAGCTATATAGGCCCCCTGTAGTAATGATAAATATATGGCCCCCAGTATTAATAAGTAAATATATGGCCCCTGTAATCAGCCACGCTAGTAAAATAAAAAGAAAAATGAATAAATTAATCACGTTTCCCGATCCCACCAGAGCTGCTCCCTCCAGGACCCGGCGTCAGCCGGGCCCGGGCGGTGCAGGGGGTGTGACGACACCTGCTCAGTCACATTCCTGTGTCGCTGATGATCACTGTAGATACGGAGCTTAGTGAGGGCTGCATCTACAGCGAAGGGGAAAGCAGGGACGCTAATGAACTTGCCCCTGCTTTCTCTATAGTGCTGCAGCTGCTATCTCTGCGCGGCCGGATCACTCTTTTCTCCTATTGATGCTGGTTGCGGTGGTTCAGCTTTAAATGCCCCCTTCTAAACATTAGACATAATCACTGAAAACCAGCAGCAATCTGGGTGAGGGATTTGAATGCAAAGTTTTTTTTTAGAAAGTAGCCAAACTTCTTTATTCTACAATGTTTATGCTTAATTTCCCTAGATCTGGAGAAACCCTGTGACTCCATGGTGCTGTTGGTGTCGATCTTGTGCCTATAGACTGAGATCTGTCTTCACCGGATCCATCAACAGCCACTTGTTGTGTGCCAGTCCCTGCAGTAGATCTGCCGCCCTCTACAGTCCTCATCAGGCGTGGCTCTGATTTACTGGTCAGCTGCTCACGTCTATTCCGTTCTGTTGATCTAAAAATGTTATTTTGGTTTGTTTACAATAAAGTCTGAAATCAAAGTGGCCCCCAAGTCCAGTAACAGATGGTGAATCGCTGTCAGCTGCTGAGAGGAGCTTGTTTACTTCCAGTCTGACTCCTAGGACTTCAGCTGAAGTAATCTTCTAAGGGGCTGGATATTTTGTGTGTGCACCATCACTTGCACTGCGCTGAGGAAGCGTCCTGACTAAGCAGACGGATAAGTGAATGGAAACCTGTAGTGGGTGAAGACCATGTAAGGCTCTTACATCAGCACTTTACTCCTCGTGTCTATAGGCTTTCATGCACACAGTGGGCACTTTATCAGTTCTGTCTAATTCTTCAGCAGTGTAAAGTTAGACTAGCTCAGGGGTCTGCAACGTCGGCTCTCCAGCTGTTGGGGAAACTACATCTCCCATCATACATTTACATAATCTATAGCAGTGGGCATGATGGGAGATGTGGTTTCCCAACAGTTGGAGAGCCGACGTTGCAGACCCTTGGACTAGCTAGTCTCTCAATGCATCACACTAATTCTGACACATTTCTAGTCTAACTTTACAACTTTCTAAGTTGGCGTTATTTGTGCTGCTAAATGCGTCAAGATTTTGGTGGTGGTGGTATGCTGCACCCCTTTTCAAAGCCATGCCCATTATCTAAGTTTCACCCACTTTTGTCAGACAAAGTGCAGAAGTGTTTAGCAACACTCTAAAACACCATAAATGTGGTGTAAAGCCTGTATGCCATTCTGGCACAACAGCCTTGATAAATTATGCTGAAAACTTTATTTTTTTTTTTCCCCTTCCTTCTTTGTCCACTGTATGAAAAGTATAGTCCTCAATGCTCTACTGCATAGGAATACAGTAAATTGCTTACAGGTAGTGTAGATTGCAGTCTTTTGTCAGAAGTATGGACTGGGACATCCTTCTAATGTTTAGTGGGAGTGTAAGCTCACAACAAAATCTGAACAGTGCCTTACTCTGTTTATAATGTGTCACATCATAAGACAAACTGCCCGTACACCAGAAAGGCCATAGGTGTTATAGTGGGGCCAACTTAGACTTGTAGTTCCACAATTCGTAGTTAGTTTGTCATGGTGGCTGGTGTGGGAGCTGGACTCCTAAATACTTTCTCAGTGTTCACCACAATTGTCGATGGAGTAGATTGCACAGTTGGAGACTAAGAACCCCCAGGGCACTCCTATAGTAGTAGTAGTAATGTCTGGTGTTGGGGTGCCCGTGATGTTGGTGCAATGTAGAGAACAGCCAGACACACATTGCATTTCTTTACTGAATGTAGCTTATGAAATGGTATTGGCAGGTTGGTCTCTCTTTTTAGGCACAGTAGAGAGCGTTCATTATGTTTTGCATATAAGCGGATATCACCTCGTGCGTTATATACAGGGATAGAGTCTCTGATGGCAATTGGATCCGGAGACTCCTTGTATTGCATTGGAGATCTTTTTATGGGAAGACAGTCCAAACAGTGCTTCTCCGAGAAAGGGATCTTTACGGATTGGCTCCCCATGTAAGAAAAAAGTCTTAAATACTCAGTTACTTTGCATTACAGTTTCCTATTGCAGGGAGTGGAGCAGAGTACGTTCATGACGTGGAAGCTGCATGGCACTGGCACTCGCCGGATGTACATAAAGAAGCCAGTATGACAAGAGAGCCCCTTGTGCAGATTTATCTCTCTTGATTGTAGACGAGATTCACTGCTTCTTTAAAAGAGCAATTTTATTGTCCCCCTCTATGTGGACTAGATGGATACAGGGAGGCGGAATACTTTGCACGGTGACATGTAGTTTCACTGTTTGCGATTTATCAGGAGAATCTGTAGAGGCTACTGTCCTCTCACATGGTTAGACCAGGGCTCCACCAAACTCGTTTGTTCTTGCCTGATAGTGTGAGGGGGTTGATCTCTGATTCGCCTCCCATGTTGTTCGGGTACTTCCCAGTAGCTATTGATTTGATTGTGAACACCGAACTCTCATACCCATAATTGTCCACTAATTGGCCAAAAAGTACAAAGCACGTTAATCCTCAGTGTAAGCACATAACCATTAGAAAATATATAATGCATTAACTCACAAGAATTATGACACAATCGGGCAAATATATCAAGGCAATTGCGCCAGAATTCTGGCTCGATTTGCGCCAACAATAGAGTACAAGCTTTACGCCACATTTACTATGTGTTTTTAGACCGTTTCAGACACTTCTGCGGCCTGTCTGACAAAGGGAGTGTGGCCTCATAAAAGGGGTGTGGTTTCATGCTTAAATGGGCTTGAATTTTGTGGCAGTTTCTGGTGTAAAAGTAAGCCAACTTAAAGATGGTACAAACTTAGACTAGACAGTTCTAACCTGTGCCAGATTTATCAACACTATGATGTAAGACTGTTTAGTCTAACTTTAGGTTGTCTAAGAGTTGGACACTATTGATAAATCTGCACCAGTGTGCCAGATCTACTTCCACAAAAGAACTGTATGACTCGGCAGCATTAGAAAGGGTGTTGGGATACCACGTTATCCCCGCCACTCTGAAAATTGCATGAATGACCACACATGAATTGCAACACTTTTTGGCATGAGAGCTACATGAACGTGTCGTATTCTATGAATTAGCATAGACGCTCCTTGAAGAGTGGCGCAGACGATAGCATCTCGTCGGATGGCCTCCTTCTTGGTGCAACCACTTTAGAAATGGCAGATATGGCGGCCTCCATTATTTTTGTTGTAACCTACAACAGAAAAGTGGCGCAGCTCCTTTCATACATCTGAGCCGTAATATAAACCGTAAAAACCTAATTTTCCCATGTTCTCTGCAGATAGGTCAGATGTGTAAAGGGTTATTCCACTGTTGGCAAGTTTAAGGTTAATAATTGTGTAATGAGAAGTTTTATAGAATTTTCCCGGATTATGTTTGCACCAATTTCTTGTGGTTTTCAGTCTTTGCTTGCAGTCATCTAGTGGGAGCCCTCATTGTTTACTTACAAGAAATGGACATCTGTGCTGTGATACAAAGACTTCCAAAGCGTCAGCATCTCCGGATCATCAACACTTTATTCACAGCACATACATAAAAAAAAAAAAGCTAAATGCGATTGTTTCAGCTTGTAAATAATTTTCACAAATATATTGTCAAGCTTAAAGGGGTTGTATCATTTCATTAAATGGTCTTCAGAATAAGGGGACTGTGAAAACAAGCAACTTTGCAATTGGATGTCATTTGCAAAGCTGTCTTGTTTTCACGGTCTCTCTTATCTTCGTTTTGTGTAAACTGTTACCCAGTGCCGGTCGGATTCCTCCTCCTTTCATTTCATTGGCTGACGGCTCTACTAATTTACATTGTCTGGCCCCCGGTCCTATTCATGGAAGGTGCATTCCTGCCTCTCTCACTCAGAATAAGGGGCTGGCAACATTTCACTCTACACAGTCATCAGCTGCATAGTAACCCTGCAGCTGCCTCTACAATCAGAAAACGGCAGAATTGTGCTCGGTGCCTAATGCTGCTGCATGTAAACAGAGAAAGGAGACAGATCTGGATTCAACTGTAACAAACCTCCAACTGTGAGAGGAGAAAAGATCAGTGCTCTGAGTTCATAGAAGACTGTCTAGACTGAATGCAGGGTTTGCTATGTAAACAAACAGCTCTTACAAAATAAGACTGCATAGGGAGAGGAAAGACAGTGTGACATGTGGACTCAGACAGAGGAGGGGGGGGGGTGTTATCCCCTCCCACTGATCTCAAACAAACTGACTCGGGAGCGAGCATGAACAGAGAAGGGGAGGATGATGTCATCCCCCTTCAGTTAAGAAACACCCAGCTGGGAGGGGAAGAAACGCCCCTGGATTTTAGATTCTGAGAAACTGATAGTGCAAGGAAACACACAAACTGATGAAGTGATAAATCCCCTTTAAAGGGGTTGTCTCGGTACAAAGATTAGCTTTCAACATGTAGGGACCGGTAACTGGAGAGTTCTTACAAATATATTACTTGATTTTTTTTGGCTTTGAGGAGATAAGAATCTATCAGCTGAGTGCACACTAGTTTCTCTAGGTTACTGTTCTATTCTCCCCTTCACTCCCTGCTATCATATAAGAGAGCAGAGAGAGAGATGTCACCACAGGCAGGGCAGCTTCAGGACCATGTGTTAGCTCAGACAAGTAGTTGGTGGTCTTTGTTTACTTTGAGATCTGTAGCTCTCTGCACTTATAGATAAGATCTCCTGCTTTCATGGCAGTGCTATTAGAAGAGCTGAGAACTGATCTGCTAATCACTTCTATAGAAGCATCCTCCGCCTGACCAGGAAGAGACAGGATGCATGAATCTGCTTTTGGCTCAGTAAAACAGCGTGGCGAGGCAACCTCTTTAATACAAGCTAAAATGTTGCACTTTCTGTATGTGCTAAATAATGTGTTTTGTGATCTGGAAATGTTGACTTTTTTAGAACTTTATTTTTTATTTTTTTTATTATTGTGGTAGTATGAGGATTAGCTAACCTGTGTAAATTGGTCTGTTGCGTTCCTGCAGATAGTGGGGAGACTTCGGTGTGACTCCTATTTGGTTGGTTGTTTACTTTCTGTCCTGTGATTGTCACTCCAGATCACAACTGATAATGGGAGTGGCGACTTTTGGAGCAAGCAGTGCACCTGTATAATAGCATCACATGGTTATTGCATCTTGTGCAGTCTTGTTGCTCCAAACATCAATTTATGGAGTAGGAAGTGGCTACCTGATAGAAGTTTCATGAATAACCATAGCTATCTTTACCACCTGGTCATTTACAGAGTTCTCTGAGCCCCATCTCAGAACTTCCTAGCAGACCAGACCTCCACCAGCTGTATTACCTGCTACCAGGCTTTCCTTTTTTCTATTTAGAGCGGTTTCCATCCTATATTTTGATCGCTAGGACCTGTACTTATCAGACTTTGATTGCTTATCCTGTCTTGGGAACAGGCCCGTGAAAGGAGAATGGAGAGCCGGTCACGTTTGCGCATGACTCTGCTTTTCTATTGGCGTTCTGAGTACAGTTGAGCGGTGGGTTTGGCTGTACTCTAACGCCCATAGATAAGAAAGGAGAGTTGTGCACAAGCGTGAACGCTTCTCAATTCTGAGTCGACCTTTTCAGGGAGTGTGTGGCCGAGAAACTGCTCGCATTTTTCTGGCTTTGATGGCTTGTCCTGTTGATATGCCATCAAAGTCTATAGTGGAAACAATCCTTTAAGCATGAATGCTGGGAAATGCTTAGCTTCACCTTTTACTTTGATATGCATAGAAATTGACATAGCTGACACCCTTGGAAATGGCTACCTGAAATTTGTAAGGTGTGTGTGGTCTTTTTAGGGGCTGTTCACACGGCTTATTCTGTGACTGATTCCAGCTGTATGCGCTGTATTTGCTCTGCAGTACGGCTGGAATCCGTCCCAGCCATTACGGTAATCCACAGTTCTCATAGAGAACTGTGAATTCCGTCTCTTCTCCCCGCTCGGCGAATACGCCGAGGGGGGAGAAAGTGACATGCACATTATTTACGGCGTGTACGTGCCGTGAATAATGAGTGTTTATGGGGCCGGCAAGCTGCCGGCCTCCCGCCATGCCCTTGCTGCACGGCAGCCGGCGTAATTGCGGGGCGAAATCCGTCCCCCGCAATTTACGTCGGCAATAAGCCGCGTGAACATTGCCTTAGGGTTTTCCCACAAGCAACACTAAAAGTGATCTATTTCTGACCACCGGACCTAGCCAAGTACTGTACTAGGTCTCATGATCAGTGGAGCCCAAAACAATAAGACTTTTATCCTGTGAGGAGTTGGTGTTTCCCTGAAAAATTATGTTTATTAAGAATCAGCACGACCCAGGCCATTACCACTTCCGTGCGGTGCCAGAAATCTATATATACATGAATTGCCTCTGTCTTCCCCGACGCATATTGAACAGTGGGTGGAAGAAATGACGTCTTCCTGGTGTTTACATACTGGGGATAAATAGAAGTGAATGCTGGCCAGCGTATACTTCTAAATCAGCCGGCGTCTTGCAGCACGCGTAGGTGAACATGCCCTAAGTGTTGTCCCAACCGGTCAACAGTTCCTCCAGCCGCACCTACCATCTGCTGGTATTGCCTGGGAAAGCTGTGGGTAATCCTTTATTGCTCTTATTAAAGAGGGTCTCAGGAGGTCTATGCTGTCCAAACAGCAAGCAGCATGAAATCCCATAGGGCCCCTTTTGTAGTTTAGGAAACTTTGTTTACAAATGCACTGGGGCTCCATTTCATGGTCCTTCTGGGTGGTCACTGGCTGCATCAGCATGACTTATAGGTGTGTATATCAAGAGAGACCTATCAACTATGCTGATGTGGGCAGGAAGAATCTAAGAGGGGTAGCCCAATAGGTAGTTCAGAGTTCCTCTGTTTCCTGTAAAACCCTCCAGTGTTTGAGTAAAACCTAGATGTTGTTATAAGGGAGCCTGTTGGGATTTTATTCTTGCAGCTGTTGAGGCAGCATTAATCTATTGACCGTATACTCTTTAAAATTGGGCAACCATGTTCTAACTGGTCATGCTGAAGTTACCATTGTGGCCATCTCGTTACTTGTAAAGGGGATCTGGAGGGACAATCTTCTCAGTGGGCGTCTCGAATAGACAAAACACCATGCATCTTGTTGTGGCTGTCTGGTAATGCAGCCCAGTTTCTTTGAAGTGGACCATTTGGTCAGGTATTGATGGGCTCTTCTTTTAGTTTTAGGCTAGTTTTTGCTGAGGTCCATTTAATTTATTATCCTAATATTTTATCGGATCAGCATTTTTGTGGGTCCTTTGCTCCTCTCTAACCTTTTATGAGACAGATTAGGTAAGCTTGGCGCATCACAAACCTGTCTATTGCGTAGGCCATTTGCAGTTTCCTAGAAGCCTCTGGACAGACCAGTGCGTCTTTCTTTTTTCTTATTTGGCGGTGAAGACACCTTGCAAGTGAGTTTATTAAAAGCTTTGGCTTTTAAACGAGGAGCACATGCTTACAGGACGGATGCTTCTGCCAACCAGCAGATTAGTGCTGGAGACTAAAGTCCTCTCTTATTTTGACAACTGTGAAAAGTAGCTGATGACAAATGGGTCTTTAGCGACGCAAAGTCCAAATTAAAATGGAGTGTGTGCGGCAGAGTAACCTTGTCGTGACATGATGCGCCAAGATTCCATTGTCGTGACATGCTCTTCTGTAATTACTCTCATTTGTCTTGTTTAGGCAGCTGTGAATAATGTTCTGCAGCAGGTCTAATCTGGGTACAAATACTCTGTGGACAGGTATTTGGGTTGAAAATTTACGTTCTTGATCCAAAGTTTTTATTGTTTCAGTGGTGGCTGTTTTCTGCGGAACAGGTGTGTCAGAGTTTGAGATCTAGTCCGTCAATGGAGTTGTCTTTTTAGGGCAGAAGTTGTGTACTACAATTTCATGATCGATCTTGGGAGACCAAGTTAATCACTGTTTGGTGTGTAGCATGCCGGTACTCCATGCCAAAATACATTAAAAAGTCTGTTTTTAAGGGGAATGAGTACTGAGGACAGTATACACTGTGAGCTAATTGCTGAAGGACCTGTGATAAGATAAGCTGTTGAGGAGAAATCTGTTTCATTTTCTAACATCTAGTCAGCAATGGCACAGTCTTCCTCCAAGTGTCTGACTGACCAAGAGATTGAAGCGATTCTGTTTCAAAGCGATGATGAAAGTGAACTATCTTTGTCTGATGAAGAATATCTGCCACCAGCTAATCAAACATCCTCATCCAGTGATTCTTCTGATGATGAAGTGAATCTAGTGGATCCTCAAGAAGTGATAAGTAGAACAACCAAATCCTACATTAGTCGGAGTACTCCAATACACAATATTGTGAGACAGGCTCGTGGAGCTGTGGGAAGTCCCAGTTACTTTACCCCTAAAGATGTATTCTGTACTTATTTTTCTGACAATATTGCAGAAGAGGTCCTATTATGTTCAAACCTAGAAGGAAGACGTATCACTTCTACAAAAAATAAGTCCTGGAAAAATATCTCAAAAGAGGAACTTTATGCATATATTGGACTTTTCCAGCTGGCAGTGAGTCAAAAATTGTATGATGTCCCAATACGAGAATTATTTCTGGACCCACTTTCTGATCCACACTATAAGGCGACAATGTCAGTGGGCAGATATGAGTAAATTAGAAGAATAATTCGCTTCGATGGTAAGCGAACTCGTGCAGCGAGGTTTGAAACAGACAAATTAGTCCCTATCAGTTATAGCTGGAACATATTTATCAAAAATTGCACAAAACTTTACAATTATAGTACTAATGTTACTGTAGATGAGCAACTTGTACCGTTCAGAGGACGCTGCAAATTCATACAATACATGCCCAGCAAGCCAGCCAAGTACGGAATAAAAATCTTCTGGATGTGCTATTCTGCAAATTATTATGGCATAAATGGCGTAATCTAATGTGGCAAAGAGGTTGGTGCACCAGTACAGAAGGATCAGGGGTCTGAAATAGTCAAAAGTCTTGCTGTTCCAATATTCAATTCGGGTAGAAACATCACCATGGACAATTATTTCACCAATGTTGAACTAGGCAATTTTCTGCTTGCAAAAGCCATTACACTTGTTGGTACTATAAAGCAAAACAGACGAGAAATTCCAGCAGCACTCGAACACAATCGTCAGCGAGCACTTTATGAGAGTGTCTTTGGATTCAATAACAAAGCGACTTTGGTATCTTGCAAGGCGAAGGAGAAATCTGTAATTTTACTCAGTACCATGCATCACGATTGCAGTGTTGACAGCAATAACCAAAAATTGATACCAGAAATCATCCTGCATTACATTGCAACAAAAGGAGGTGTAGATAAAATGGATGAGATGGTGGGAGAATATTCGTGTAAGAGGCAAACAAAACGATGGCCTGTAGTACTATTTTCAAATATGCTTGATGAAGCAGTCCTAAATTAATTCATTATTTATACAGAAACTCATCCGGAATTTCATGCACAGAGGAAGAACAGGAGACGCTTATTCTTGAAGGACCTTTGTCATGAACTTGTAATGCCTCACATGATGGAGCGAAGCGACTTGAAATGCTTGCCAAAGCAAACTAAAGAAGCAATGAAACGGTGTGGCGTACAGTTTCAGATTATTCCAGAGCCAGGAGAAAGAAAACGAACGTGTTGTTTCATGTGTCCAAGAAACATAGAGAGGAAAACTGAGCAATATTGTTCCACTTGTAAGGAAACTGTTTGCAAAGAACACTCTTCTGAAAAATAACATGTCAGAATTGATTGGAAGACTAATATAATAGAAAAGAAAGTTAGAATAAAAATGTAGCTGCAGCGAGTTTGCTATAGAGTTCTATGCATTTTTGTGTGTTTTCATGTCTTTGCGTGAAATCTGGGAAAAAAAAGATTTTTGGGTGTTTTCTGTGAAAAATTATAATTAAAATTTTGAGCAATTTTGAAATAAACTTGTGAAAGTTATTTAAGTGTGTTTTTTCTACATTATGTGCAAATTAACTTGTCACTTATTCCATGTGTTTTGTGCTGCAGTCTCTAAAAAAAAAAAAAAAAAAACACACACTGAAGGTTTGAAAAATGCAATAAATAAAAATGGTTAATGGGGTTTTGCCAATATCTAATTTCATGCCTCCTACATTCAGGTCCGAGTGCTCAGAAGGGGGGGGGGTGTGTGATTTGTTTGAATTGTGTATCATGTGACCCTGCAGGATGACATCACCAGGCCTTTCCTCTCTGTAGTCAAAGGTCTGTTTATTTAAAGCACTGTGAGTAGCTGAGAGGTGAAGTTTTTGCCTCCAGCTACAGGAACCAAACCTGTTGATTTTATTTCTCTTTATCAATGCACAAACCTGATTTGAGGTTTCTTTTTATTTATTTGCACTGTTTGACTAATTACTAAGGAGTACAGAGGACAGGAGTAGAGTGACAGCACCTGGGGTTTGAACACTACGTAGCTGCCTAAGAGGAGCGGTGATTTCTGACCAGGAGTGAGGGGCTCTCAGCCCTGGTCGTATCCCCTGGAGACGAGCTGTAAACAATGGATCACTAAAGGAGCAGCTAAAACAAAAATGGTGCAGAATTTTTAATAATAATGAATGGTGAAAATTTTTATTTCATTTGCAAACTTCCAACGGCAATTTTACTTCGTGGCAAAACCCCTTTAAGCCCCAGACCTGAAAAGGCCTTAATGACCAGTTACATTTTTTTTTTTTTTTTTAAGTTTTTGTCTCCGTGTTTCAACCACAAAAAAGTGGTATTCATTATAAAAAAAAAAACGCCGTGGTGCCAATCTAATTGCCACTTTGTTAGAAGGGTTCTTTTGGGACATTGGATGTGACCACCAGCATCTAGCTGTAATCTTTGAAGAACCTGGTGTTCTGCAGCACCACCAAAGGGCAAATGAAGAATTACATGGTATCAATTATTTAAATTCACTAGACTGTCCCTGAAATGCACAGATTTTGAGACGCCCAGAGAGGATACCAAATCGTTTTGATACTGCCAAAATCGGCTTTTTAACAAGCTAGCCGACCACTATTAACATGGTACCATAAAACAGTCTTAAACTACTCAATGATTGGGTTTGTATCCAAATCAAAACTTGCACTCGTCACTTATGTTCATCAGTCACCCAATGTAATTTATTGTTGCATTCACTGCTTTTTGATTGAATTACACCAATTGCTTCTCATGTAATTTATAAACCCAAAGACACTTAATGTGATGTCAAAAATAAAACCCTCTTGTATCTATTTTTTATCTTTTTCAGTCTCTCTTTAATCTGCTAGAATTTCGCAGGCTAGTTTTGAATTACAGCCCCCCTGCCAGTGCTCAGGATGTTCCACGAAACCAAAAGGTGGGTGTGCATCTTAATTTCCTGTGTGAATCGAGCAGTTTTCTGCCCCCCCCTTTGTTTTTTTTTTTTTTTTTTTTTTTTTGCAGCCTTAATTATGCATGACAAGATTTTCTATATATAAGGACTTATGTTAAAGGCAGAAAACCCTCACAAACGTGACTAAGGATGTAACCGAGAGGTCTTATGTACTGTATTTGGTTGTATCTAATCTATGTGCTATAGTGTTTTTGTCAAAACCAGAAGTTTACATGCACTATATAAAAAGACACATCTGCATGTTTTTCTCACTATCTGACGTGAAATCGGAATAAACCTTACCCGTTTTAGGTCAATTAGGAACCAAAATTATTTCGATTTGCCAAATGCCAGAATGAGAGGCATTTTTATTACTTTCTACAAAGTCAAGTTTACATACATTTCATTAGTATTTGGTAGTATTGCCCTTTAACTGTATTTGGGTCAAATGTTCTGGATATACTTCCACAAGCTTCTCACAATAGTTGGTAGGAATTTAGGCCCATTCCACCTGACAGAAATGGTGTCACTGAGCCCAGTTTGTAGGTCACCATGCTTGCACCAGCTTTTTCAGCTGTGCCCATACAGATCAGGGCCTTGTGATGGCCACTCCAAAACTTTGACTTGGTTATACGTAAGTCACTTTTTGTAACCAGATTGGCAGTATGCCTCAGGCCATTGTTCATTTGGAAGACCCATTTCCGCTTAAGCTTTAACTTCCTGGCTGATGTCTTTAGATGGTGCTTCAGTATTGCCACATAATCTTTTTTCCTCATGATGCCAACTATTTTGTGACATGCACCAGTCCATCCTGCAGCAAAACAACCCCACAACATGATGCTGCCACCCCCTTGTTTCACAGTTGAAATGGTGTTCTTAGGCTTCCAAGCTTCTCTCTTTTTCCTCCAAATGTGTTGATGGTCTTTATGGCCAAATAGTTCAATTTTAGAGTCGTCAGACCACAGGACATGTCTCCAACAATGTAGGTCTTTGTTCCTGTGCATTTGCAAACACATTAATCTGGCTTTTATATGTTTCTTTTGGAGTATTAGCTTCTTTCTGACACAGTGGCCTTTCAGCCCATGTTGATACAGTACTAGTTTCACTGTGGATAATGACTTACTCTTACCAGCTTCCGCCAGCATCTTCACAGGTCTTTTGCTTTTGTTCTTGGGTTGATATGCACATGTCGGACCAGCGCTCATTCACCTCTCAGACACAGAACCCGTCTCCTTCCTGAGCGGTATGATGGCTGGACATTCTCATCTTGTTTGTAGTTGCGTATAATTGTTTGTACAGATGAACGAGGCCCCTTCAGATACCTGGAAATTGCAGCCAAGGATGATCCAGACTTGTGCAAGACCACAATACTGTTATCTTGGCTGATTTCTTTAGACTTTCCCATGATGTTGCACATAGAAGTAGTGTTTCTGGTGTGCTTTAAAATACATCCACTGGTGTGTGTGTTTTACTCAGATGTTGTCAGTAAGCGGCCGTTCACACGGCTTATTTCGGGCACGGATTCCAGCCGTATTGCGTGCCGTACTGCGTTGCAATACGGCTGGAATCCATGCCAGCCATTACGGTAATCCACAGTTTTTATAGAGAACTATGGATTCTGTCTCTCCTCCTCGGTCGGCAAATACGCCGGGCGGGCAGAAATTGACATGCACATTATCCCGGCGGGATGCGCGCCGTGGATAATGCATGTCTATGGGGCCGGCAAGCTGCGGGCCCCCGCCCCGCTGCACGGAGCCGGCGTAATTGCGGGCGAAATCCGTCCCTGCAAATACGTCGGCAAAAAGCCGTGTGAACCGGGCCTAAACCTATATCGGAGCTTTCAAAGACATGACATCATCATATGTGCAGTCCCAAATTGTTTAAAGGCAAAGTAATCATAGTGTATGTAAACTTTTGACTTTTATTCTAATTTAATGTCAGATAGTGAGAAAAACATGCATATGTGTCTTTTTAGATAGTGTATGTAAACTTCTGGTTTCAACTGTGTGTAGATAGGTAGATCTCTAAAAAGCAAAAATTGCACCACTCATGAGCACAAATGAGTCTAAGCGGTTGCCGGCTAGCCTGCCCTGACCATGGAGATAACCGTGGAAATATTGGAATCTTGTGGTCTGCAGGACCTCTTGGTCTGCCAGCATCTATTAATTTCCAGCATTTCTTAAGTGACAGCATTTTTGAAGTGACAATGAATTTTGCCCGAATTATGACCGAAGTGGGCAGAAGGGGCAGAAACTTATTGTTGTAAATAACTGAGTTTCCAAACCTACAGCTTTGTCACCATGCTTACTATGGCAATCTATCTTGCTGCCTTTTACCTCCTGTCCTACCACCCAGTCATGCCTCCAAACAACTCTGTCCACATTAGCTACTCTCTCCTTCCCTCTCCCATGCACGTATCCCATACACTACTTACTCATTTTAACTCCCCAAACCACCCTTTTCATGGTGCAGCACAAACGCCGATCATATTCATCACTGAACCATCTGTGATCACTTTTCATTCTCCTGCTTCTTGCTGCAGGAGACATCTCTCCCAACCCCGGCCCCTTCCTTTCCCTCTTATTCCCCTCCTCCCCCACAGAAACCCCAATAACCTGCGTAATATGTGTTGTATGTCTTTTCCAGTTCCATTTAAATGTGCTTTGTGGAATGCCCGATCCGTCTGTAATAAACTCACTGCTGTCCATGAGCTGTTCCCCTCTCACTCCCTCAATCTCCTAGCTCTCACAGAAACTTGGCTCCAGCAATCAGACACTGCTTCCCTCGCCGCTCTAACCTACGGCGGCCTACACTTCACCCACACCCCCAGACCTGAGAACAGGCCGGGTGGAGGAGTTGGCTTACTTCTCTCTCCACACTGCACCTACCAGGTCATTCCTCCTGCACCCTCCCTCACTTTCCCCTCCTTTGAGGTCCACACCCTCAGACTCTTCCCGGCCATTTTCTCTCAGTCGCGGTTTGTTACAGACCCCCCCGGCTCACCCCGCCAGTTCTGGATCATTGTGCGGCCTGGCTCCCTCACGTCCTCTCTACTGAAAGACCCACTCTCATCATGGGTGATTTCAACATCCCCATGTCTCCTTCTGCCTCTTGTCGTCTTTCACTAACCTCTTCCCTTGGCCTCTCGCAACTTATAGACTCTCCAACTCACAAGGATGGGAACTCTCTCTTGATCTGGTCTTCTGTCGCCCCTACTCTATTTCTAATCTTAGCAACTCTCCTTTGGCTCTCTCTGATCACAACCTTATTTCCTACGCTAACTCTCAGCCTTCTCTGGACACACCTACCCATCACCCTTTCCGAAATCTCCGCTCAAACACTGAGGAACTTATTGACGCCATACAGTCATCACTGCCCCTAAACTCCTCCCTCTTCTGTCCTGACCAGGCTGTTAAACATTACAATGAAACTCTCTCAACCACCCTCGACATGTTGGCACCACTTACACACCGCACCACCAGAGTCAGACGTCCGCAGCCTTGGCACACACCTCAGACTCGTTTTCTCCAGCGATGTTCCAGGTGGTGCGAGGTCTGTGGAGAAATCAAGCTACCTCAGACTTTCTCCACTATAAATTCATGCTCAGGACTTACCACACTACCCTTCATTGCGGCAAACACAAATATTTCACCTCCCTCAAATCAACACTACACAACAACCCAAAACGCCTGTTTGACACCTTCAACTCCCTCCTAAGGCCTAGAGCTCAGGCCCCGGTCACTGACCTCTGTGCTGATGACCTGGCCATTCACTTCGAAGACAAAATCGACAGTATAACGGCAAACCTCACTTCACATCCCCAAATACAAACCAGTTATGTCCCTGCCCACATGTCCTCCAATCTGCTTTCACCTTTGACCCGGCATCAGAAGAAGTGTCCAGGCTTCTGCTGTCTGCGCGCCCCCACCACCTGCCTAGTGACCCCAATTCCCTCACACCTTGTCATCTATTTCTCCAGCTGTCCTCTCTCACCTCACTACAACTGAACCCTCTCCACTGGATCTTCCCATCCTCCTTTAAACATACCATCATAAAACCCCCTTTTCAAAAAAAACCCTCTCTGGGGCCCGTCCTGTGCTGCTAAAACTACCGACCAGTCTCAAAACCCTTCCCCCTTTAAACTCTAAGCTCCTGGGAAAGCTTGGGCTACTCTCGCCAATCGCATCTCTCTGCTAACTCTCTTCTTGACCCTTTTGCAATCAGGTTTCCGCACCCTACACTCCACAGAAACTGCTCTAGCAAAAGTTTCAAAATGATCTCCACACTGCTAAATCTCAGGGCAACTACTCTTTGCTGCTTCTCCTGGATCTCTCTGCAGCATTTGACACTGTTGATCACCATCTCCTCCTCAACATGCTCAGCGCCATTGGCCTCCATGACGCCGCTCTCTTGGTTCTCGTCCTACCTCTTTAACCGCTCCTTCAGTGTCTCATTTTCAGGTTCCACCTCCTCTCCTCTTCCTCTTGCTGTTGGGGTTCCACAGGGATCCGTTCTTTGTCCTCTCCTCTTTTCATTGTACACAGCCCCATTTGGACAAACCATCAGTAGATTTGGCTTCCAGTACCATCTCTATGCTGATGACACCCAATTATACACCTCCTCCCCAGAAATCACTCCTGCTCTGCTACAAAACACCAGTAACTGTTTGTCCGCTGTCTCTGACATCATGTCCTCCCTGTATCTTAAACTAAACCTCACAAAAACTGAACTTCTAGTCATCCCACCATCTACTAACAGACCTTACCCTGCCATTTTTGTTCCGTGTGTGGCACCACCATAACTCCTAGGCAGCAGGCCCGCTGTCTTGGGGTTATACTAGACTCGGATCTGTCCTTCACCCCATATATCCAATCCCTTGCCCGCTCCTGTCACCTGCACCTCAAGAACATCTCCAGAATCCGTCCTTTTCTTACTGTGGAAACAACTCAAACTCTCATTGTTGCTCTTATTCATTCTCGTCTTGACTACTGTAACTCCCTGCTTATCGGTCCCCCCTCACTGCAAACTCTCCCCTCTCCAATCTGTCCTGAGTGCAGCAGCCAGGCTCGTCTTTCTTTCCAGCCGCTATACTGATGCCTCTACCCTGTGAGTCTCTGCACTGGCTGCCTATTCAGTACAGAATACAACATAAACTAATCACTCTCACCCATAAAGCTCTCCACGGCGCTGCACCCCCCACATCTACTCCCTCATCTGTCTATCACCCTACCCGGGCTCTCCGCTCTGCTACTGATCTAAGATTACACACTTCACTCATCCGAACCTCCCATACCAGTCTACAAGATTTCGCACGTATTGCACCAGTTCTCTGGAACATTGTTAACCCCCCAAATTCTGTCACACATTCATCACTTCCTAAACTTTGGCACCCACAGGCACTTATCTGTATATAGATGTATGGTTGGGATGGCAGGTTCATCCACTTTTTCATGTATACTACCCCATATTTATGTAACATGGCTGGTCCATTGTAAACCAAGCACTTGTAACCCTTTGTTTCACCCATACACCCTAATAGATTGTAAGCTCTTGCAAGCAGGGCCCTCACACCGTGTGTCTGATTTGTACGTAGCTTTTTTATAATGTAATGTCTGGTTTGTCTGTGCTTATACCCTCTATATTGTAAAGTGCTGCGGAATATGTTGGCGCTATATAAATAAAGATTATTATTATTATTATTATTAAATATTGCAGTACTGCGAAATTTGAAAAAATAAAACATGCCGAAACTTTCTTCACCCATACTGCGATGTTTCAGCCCTGCTATAGGGACTTTTTCAAGCAATGTTACATGTTCATGGTATATACAAGTGAGATTAACGATGCCAATATGGCAATTAGGGATATAATTAGTTTCAAGATGCTGCAAATTTAGGCCAGGAGCAGCGCATGGGGACTGGTAAACACCTTTAATAACCACCATAAAATAAATGCAATCCATGAAGGGCGAGGGAGTAAATATAAGTGATAGCAAGTATAGCGTTCATAAAACCCCACTGAGCATGACCGGGATGTCCGTAACCTCATGACCATCATATGATCGCAAATAACTCTAAAGCAGGGGTGTCAAACTGCGGCCCTCCAGCTGTTGGGAATCTACAACTCCCATCATGCCCACTGTTATAGATTATACAAATGCATGATGGGAGTTGTAGTTTCCCAACAGCTGGAGGGCCGCAGTTTGACACCTGTGCTCTAAAAAAAAAAAAAAAGTGTACACTGGGCATGTGCAACAATAAAGGAATTACATAGACATTATGCTTCTAGAGGGACTTCCCACCTGCTTGTTTATACTGTAGTGGACATTGTGGCCTGCACTAACCAGCTGGTAGGCACAAGTCAGGACAAGAACTTTGCTCTTAAGTGGATGCATTTTGTTTTACAGTCCCCATCCAGAAACAGGGTGTCTGCTAGCATATACAATGCTAGCGCATTTATCATCTGTTCATATGGAGCAGTGGTTAAGTGTGCACGGACACTTAAAGGGGTTGTCTCACTACATTGATTCATCTTACCTCAGTCCTGTTTTCAGTTCATTTGAATTCAGGGGCGTGTTTACTGGCTTCTACTAGGCTGCAGTAGAAGCCAGGTGTGTAGCTATAGCAACCAATGCTGGCAGCCTATCAGGAGAGAGCAAACAGGTCTGTAGCTATAGAGCCCGGGGAGCAAAATGCAGCCCAAACAAGGGGGGATATCTCAAAAAAGGTGGGACACTGTTAAGAACGTATATTCAAAGGCCCTTTTTTTTTGCAAGATTTTTAAACAAAAAAGGCAACCCTTTTAGGGAGAAAAACCCCCTTTAAAACCCCTTTACCGACATTTGTCGTCCCAAATACGGAAATTTGTGGGGGAAAGGGGTTCCCCGCAAATTCCCCGTAAGGAACGTCCACGGCGATTTTGCGCCCCACAGGCGGAGCGGAAAAGCGGGGCAGGGAAACCCCGGGGGTAAAAAAACCCCCGGGGCCCATCTTTCCCCATCCCCCTTTGCCGGGTGGGCCCCGGGCCGGGGGGGAAATTTTAACCCCCCCGAAAAAAAAAAAAATAAAAAAAAAAAAAAAAAAAGGGAAAAAAAAAAAAAAAAAAAAAAAAAAAAAAAAAAAAAAAAAAAATTTCTTCGGCGGGGCGGGGCGGAAAAGGAGTGGGCCCCCTGTTGCCCGCCAAACCGGGCCCGCAGAAACCCGGCCTGGGCCCCGGGTTACGAACCCCTACCTGACCCCCCCGGACGCTGAATTACAGCACCCGGGGTTGTCGGGTAAAAAACCCGCCCACGATCCCCCACAAGAAATTTGGGGGGCAGCGTGCCAGAAAATTTTCCATGGAAAACCAGCATACAGCTATAAACTGAGGCTGTTTCCCTTTTGCATAAAAATCTGACAAACGTTAAATGAAATTTCCCCCCCTGGGGGAAAGTAAAAAGTATAAAAAGAAAAAAAAAAAAAAAAAGTGTAAAAAAGAAAGACACAAACACAAAAAAATAAAATAAAAAGACTACACCGCTCTTTTCCCCTTTAAAACCCCCAAATCCCCCTTTAAAAAAAGATCAAAAAAAATTTAAAGAAACCCCAAAATTTGGTATCCCCCCGCGTGCGTAGCGCCCCCACCCCAAAAAAAAAATAAAAACCCCGTCACTTTAAATTAACCCGTAGGGGAAAAAGGGCCGAAAAAAAAAAACCCCCAAAAAACAGTCACAAAATTTGCATTTTTGTTCACCCCGCACCCAAAAATAAAATGGAGTAAAAATAATAAAAAAACCTCAAAACAACATAAAATTTGATGCCAATTAAAACGTCAGTTCACCCGAAAAAAAAAAGCCCCTTAAACACGGGTCTGTAAAACGGAAAAATTAAAAAGTCTGGCAATTAGAAGATGGGCGATCAAAAATTTTAATTTTAAAACAAAAAAAGCATTTTTTTTTTAAAAAAAAATTGGTTTTTCCAAATTAAAAAAAAAACTACATAAATTGGGTATCACCGTAAGGGGTCTCAACCCACAGAAAAAAACTAACTTGTCACGGATACTGCAACGGGGAAACCCCCCCTATTAAAAATAAAAATAAAAAACACTGCTAGGATTCAGTATTTTCTTCACCCTGCCTTCCCAAAAAAAAATTTTAAAAAAAATCATAAAATCTTTTCCCCCCAAAAAAATTACCAAAAAAAAAACATTAACCATCCCCCCAAAAAAAAGTCCCTACACAGCTTTCCCTAAACAGAAAAATAAAAAAAAATTTTGGCTCTCAGACGCGGGGATGCAAAAAAAGTGTTTTCCTTTTCAAATAAATGTTTTTTTTTGTGTAAAAGCATAAAAAAATTTAAAAAAATATACAAAAAGTGGAATCGCTGTAATCGAAACAACCTTCTGAGAAAACTACATTTTTTTTATACCCCCACAGGACCGCTGTAAAAAATAAAAAAAAAAAACACTACCAATTGCTTTTTTTATTTTACAAAAAAATTCCCCAAAAAAACCCTTTTTTTAAAAAATATCAAACATCATATGCCCCCCGTAAAAGGGAAACAAAAAAAAACATCAACCCTCCGTAAAAAAAAGCCCCCCAACAGCCCATATGCAAAAAATTAAGAAAGGCTATGGGTGCAGAATACGACAACTTAAAAACGCAACTTTTTATAAAAATCGATTTTTAAAAAGTTTAAAAATAATAAAACATAAACAAAAAAAAATTTATAACATTGTTTAAATTTTACCGCCCCCCCTAGTAAAGAAAACCCGTCATTTATCCCGTAAGGCGAATACAGAAAAAAAAAAAGCCCAAAAACAATGGCGGAAAATGCGTTTTCCCCCCCCCATTTTTCCCTTGGCCCCCAAAGCAAAAAAAAAAAACTAAAAGGAAAAAACCTTTGCGCCCAAAATGCAAAATACAAACCCCTTTGGTGGAATTTCCCTTTAGGGCGTTTTAAAACCAAAATTTGGGGCAACTTCCCGGAAGGTTTTTTTTCCCGTTTTAGTAAATTTGGGGGCTTTGGAAAATGCCCACAAGGCCCCCCCAATATCTGTGCGCCAAAACCAAAAGCGCCCCTCCCTTGTAAAACCCCCCCGCCATTCGCCCAAACACATTTTTCCCCACATGTAGGGTATTGCCCAACTTGGAAGAAAATTGCGTAAAACAATTTTGGGGGTTTTTTCCAAAATTCCCTTTTTAAAAAAAAAAACCCTTTTAGCTAAAATTGCAATTTTTTGGAAAAAATATATAAATTTTTTATTTTCCCGAACCGAAAAGCTAAAAAAATTGTAAACGCCTGTGGGGTTTGATATACTCCCCTAAAAACCTGGGAAAAATTTTCCCTTTAAGGGGGGTAAATTTCCAATATGTTTTTTTTTTTTTAAAGGGGGAAAATTTTTTTAAAAATTTTAGCACCTTAGGGTGTCCCAAAATTGAAATGGCCCCTAAAAATAATCGTAAAGAAAATGAGACCCCAGAGTCCATTTGGTTTCTCCTCCCAATTTTGGGGCTTGTGGTTGAGCCAAATAAAAGCACTAGGGGCCAAAAAAAACCAAAAAATTAAAACAAAATTAATTTGCATTTCCCTGATCACATTTAAACCCAATTTTTTTCAATGTATAAACATTGAAAATCTGCAAAAAAAGTGAAATTGTGAAATTTCACATCCACTTTAGCTTTAATTCCTGTTAAACACCTAATGGTTAATAACTTCATAAATGCGGTTTTGAATACTTTAAGGGTGAAAGTTTCATAGATGAGGTCACTTATGGGGGTATCTAACATACAGGTCAATCAAAGACCACTTTAGAACTGGACTGGTCCCTAAAGAAATGGTATATTTCAAATTTTCTTGAAAATTTGAAAAATACTACTAAATTTATAAGCCCCCAAATGTCGAAAAAAAAAAAAAGAACATTTAAAAAAATGATGCCAAACTACATTAGACATGATGTTATATGCAATTATAAACTATTTTGAGTGTAATAACTCCTGTCTTACATGCAAGAAATTTTTGAAGTTTGAAAATGTAAATTTTTTACATGATTAAAAGATATTTTTACACAAATAAACAATCATTTTTTTGGGACCAAAATTTCTTAACTATCATAAAGCACAATGTGTCACGAGAAAACAATCTCCTGAAACACATTGATGGTTAAAGAGTCAAAAAGTTAGTTCTCTCACAAAGTGACACATGACAGATTTAAAAAATGGGGCTCTGTCAGAGAGGCCAAAACTGGCTCCGGCGGTAAGGGGTTAAATTACTGGCTGTTGGGGTGATGGAGACAGCGATGCTTGACTGTCTTCTTTACCCCTGTACATAATGTATGTCACAGAAAAGGGGAAATGTCAATTCTATTAAAGAAGTACATTAACCAGAATCATTAAATTACTTAGATGTACCAAACCAGCACACAATATATATAATTTAAACAATTTACAAGATAAAGTATATAAGATTAAAAAAGTAGCTAACCGGGAAAGGACATACAATCCACCACATTTCCCATATAAAAGAAGCATATTCTAAAGTGCCAAGTGTTTATAGTGTTTTAACATGCTGTCCAAAAAAGTTTAATAAATTGTAAATATGCAAAACGCTGCAGTAATTGTGTGTGTGACGTTTTCAGCAGAAACATCCTGAATGACATTTGTGGAGTCTATGAATTTGTTCAGATTTGAGTTCTTCTATGATGGAGGTAAGATGCTCTCTCCGATCTCCTTTCAGAGCTAGAGAACGGCCTCACTACACTAACTTGAGTTGGTGGCAAAGTGGTGACCACGTGGGCAACATCTCTAACAATCTATGGATCTAAAGCAATTTCCTTGTGCACAATAATTTTTGATGAACGGTTGCATTCTTCCACTACTTTGAGAGCAAGTGAAACCTTTTGCTGAGATCTGGTCATTCTGTTTGCTGTGGGAGCGGAATCTCTTTCCCTGCAGCAACACTTTGTCTGCTCCATGTCATCCAAATGCTTTTCAAAATTAAACTCCTCATCTGATTAGTCTGAAGATATGGAGCAGTAGGCACTGGCAAGACCCAATTGCTCTTTCACTGCATTGGACAAACAGTAGTTCCACCAAAAAGGACTCAAACTCCAAAAACTATAATCATTGTACAGGTCTTCAAAAATGGACAAACGGACTCCACAGCCCTGGATAGTATGTATAATACCTATAAATAAGCTAATATTAACACCTAATCATGTGACCTAATTCATATGGATATATAGGGATCATCAAAGTGAATCGGTGCTGAGTGCCTAGGCCTAAGATAAGGGATAAAATACCGAAGGATGAAAGCACCGCTGCTGCCCCAGCGTGCTTCACTTTTCTTCCTCATGACTGAGGAAATGGGCTTTGGAGCTAGCGGCAGTGTTTTCTTATTGGGTATACCTTTTATGTATGTATTTCCTTGTCTGCTGTTATGTTTGTATCTATGCACGCTGTACTGATTCACTTTGATCCCTATATATCTATATGAATTGTTACTCACTATGTAAATTAATCAACAGGTGCTCATAATATTGTAGCTTATTGTATATATGAGTTATATATCCTATCATACGTTATGCAGATCATGCTACAAACAAAACAACTAGACCACTTGTGCACTTTCAGATATGGCTTTACGTTTATATTGGACTTGCATGAAATTTGTTTGAATTTGGAAGTTAAAGCACTTCCTATATATTTACCATTATTTATGTGGTTGATTTGTTTGTCCTTTCCTAATCTGGTTGTCACCACTCGCTACTTTTTTTGGTGGTGTTTTTAAAGCTTCTATGCTTGTGTCCTTATAATTTGTCTATAAATACAATAATATTTATTTATGATAAATGTGTTAGTTTGGTACATCTATGTAGGTAACCCTGTAGACAGTGGATAGCATAACCGTTCGCACATGTGGCCACCTCTTCATTCATGCTAGGAAAGTGAGACCCCATTGTCACAATTGCTGGGGCTTCCAGCCATTGATCTTAAATTTCTCTCCTATATTATGATGCCTCTGTTTGTTTGTTTGAGCTCCCCCTTAGGCTATGCCTGCACAGCAGAGAAAAATGTCAGTGTTTCCAGCGTTTTATCGTTTTCTAAAAACACTAAAAAACAACTGAAAAGAAGTCCCATAGACTTGTATAGGTAAATCGTAGTTAAAGACAAAAAACAAGCAGCACTGGAAAAATATATAGATGGGTGCTCGTCCATACGCCCAGTCCACGGGTCAAATAGCAGATCCAAAAAGGAAAACTGGACAGCACATCCTGGATGTGCTGTCCAGTTTTCCTTTTTTGGATTTGTATAGGTAAATCGTCCCATTGTCTACACAGAACGTGTGTTTGTGGTGTTTTTTTTTTTTTTTTTTTTTTTCCTGGGCAGGAATCTTACTATTGGAGTCTGTTAAGCACCAGATGTTTTGCAGAAATACACAGCAAAACTATTGCTGTGCGTCTCTGCAAAAAAACACCACAGAAATGCTCAAAAAACTAACTTTTTTAAGCGGCTTTTGACAGGCAGTGGACTAAAAACTCAGTTTTATGAAGGTTTTTAGGAATTTTTTTTTCAGATCGTTTTTTGTCTGATGCTGTGTAGACCTAGCCTTAAGCACCATTTTTTAAAGGGTTGTTTCATCGTTGCAACCCTTTTTTATGTTGAAGTCAGAGAGCGAATCGGCTAACCTTTTACATACCCCTCTTCAGAAACCTCCAGTGCTCTTCTTGCCAGACGAGAGAGATTGGACTAGCCATACATTTCCCCCTTCAGCAATGTTAGGATTATATGCAGACCATTTTCTAAGGGCCCATGTCCACCAGCATGAGAATCACGGTTAGAGAATAATGATGTCCTCTGACTCTCTTAATACTGCATAATGAAAGCCATTATTATAAAGGAATTGCTATAGTTGCAGTACTCTAATATAGGATAATGTGTATATATAGTTGTGCTAAAAAATTTACATACGCCGGCAGAATTTTTGCTTTCTCAGCCTTGTTTTTAGAGAATATGAATAACACAAAAAAACGTTTTTTCCCAATCAAGGTTGGTGAAGCCATTTATTGTCAAACTAACCGTTTTCTGTCATTTTAGATCATTATTGACAACCAAAAACATCCACAATGCCCTTATCAAAAGATCAACATCCCTCCAGTTATCTAAATACGGTGTATGCCACTCTAACCTCAATTACAGCTTGAAAGCTTTTGGTGGTAGTTTTGGATGAGGTCTCTTTTTTATCTTTTCATAATGGTAAAGTCAGCCATTCTTCATAGCAAAAAGCCTCCAGTTCCTGTAAACTCCTGGTTGTCTTGCATGAACTGCGAGCTTGTAGACTCCCCCAGAGAAGGCTCAAGAATATTGAGTCATGAGACTGAGAAGGGCCCCTCCAGAACCTTCACTATGTTCTGCCTTTAGAGAGTGCCAAATGACAGGTCGACTGGCCTGTATTTTGGTTCGTTGTTCCATTTTGGAACCTTCCAAATTAGGCCCACATGACAGCTTCGCCGGCTTAATTAGTGCAGATTTGCCTCCAGTATTTTGCTGAATAACGTGCTGCCAATTCATTGCTCTCCTAACAGGCTTTTACCCGAGTGTTTTCTGTGCCTTTGTACTCACACATCTCCAAAACAACATCGATCACCTCCGGCTTTACAGTAGGAAGTGTTCCTTTCCTCAAAGGCCTTGTTGACCGCCTCTCTCCAAATGTAATTTTATATGGTTGTGGCCAAAAAGATTGATTTTGGTCTCAATCACTCCAAATGGACCTTGTATCCATTAGTTTTGAGGCTTGTCTCAGTTCTGTTTGGTGTATTTTAAGGTTGAGATACTTTGGTGTGCATTTGCACAGTAATGCTTTCTTCTGGTGACGCCACCGCAGCCCATTTTTCTTCAAGTGCCACCTTAATGGTGAATCTTAAAACATCCAATCGCTAGTTTCAGAGAAGTCCATGTATTTTAAATCTGATTTTGTAGGTATTTCTTGCAACCTCGCCGAACATTTTCATGGCAGTTTGGCCAAAATTTGTGTTTGGTCTACCTGACCGTGGTTTGGTTTTGACAGAGGCCCTGATTTTTCCATTTATTGATCACAGTTTGAACACTGCTGACTGACATGATCAATTCCTTGGATATCGTTTTGGATCCCTTTCCTGTTTTATACAGTTAAACTACCTTTTCTCATTGATCTGTTGGCAACTCACAATCCAAAAACATCAGTGGCTAGATGAAAGATGTAAGGGCCGGTTCACACGTCTTATATTCTAGCCGTAATTGCAGGACGGATTTCCGCCCTCAATTACGCTAGAATAATGGGGTGGGCGGGGGCGCTGCCCGCCAGCCCCATAGACATCCATTATCCACAGCGCATATCCCGCCGGGATAATGAGGAGAGATGGAATCCACAGTTCTCTGAGAACTGTGGATTACCGGTAATGGTCGGGCTGATTCCGCCGTATTAGCCATCACAGTACGGACGCAACAATAACGTCTGCAATCCGAGCCCAGAAATAATCCGTGTGAACGACCCCTTAAGAGTCTGCCTGATCCCAGAAACACGCTCAATCTTTTAGCACACACATTGATTACAAGCAAACATTCACAGGTGAGGATATTACCTTAGTAAGCCATTCAATCCCATTTTGTTTCAACTTCTTTCATGTTATCATGCCAAAATCACCAAGGTATGTAAAACTTTTGATCAGGAAATTTGGATGTTTTTGGTTCTCATTATGAGTTAAAAAGAGAGAACACAGAAGTTTGACAATAAATGGCTTGACCCAACCACTAACCATGAGTGGGAAAAGTTTTTGTGCTATCCTTCATATTCTCTGAAAAAAGGCCAAGAAAGCAAAAATTCTGCTGGGGTATGTAAACTTTTGAGCACTATTGTAAAGTGTACATTAACCATAAGGGCACATTCTCACGGCACAGGACAAATACCGGTCGGTTTGCCGGCCGGTATTTGTCCTGTTTAGCAGCCGTCCCCATGGCCCGCAGGGGGGAACTGCAATTCCTCCGCGATTAGCGGAGAAAAGCCCTCCCCATTCATTCACATTGGCTTGCACTATAATCCGTCCGGAAACACGGACGTAATATTATCAAGCACAATGTTTTGGCGGCCGGACCGCGGTGGAAAAACCGCCGGGAACGGGAAAACCCGGTTCAGTGGGGACTGCTTCATGGTTATTCCATAGAGCAACAATGTGCTTATTTTTCGGACGGTTTTTCAGGCGGTCTGAAAAACCGCAAACCGGCCAAAAACCCGTGCCGTGGGAACATGCCCTAAGTGAAGCTTAGTCTGATTACAAGCACCACATTCTGTAAGGTTAAGTAAAGGAAGAGTAGTTTAGGAAATACGAGGGACATTTTAATACAGATAACTTTGTGTGATACATCATTAATCCCTATTGTATTTTCATTGCATCTGGTTTCTCAGAGAAATTTCCTTTAAATGTCAGACTATTGGCAGACGACACAGAACCGAGAAACCAATAAGGTGTTTATGGTAAAATACATTTGTGCGGTATTGCATTTCCTTTGGTTTCATGTATTGGTCCTTGATGCTCCTTCACCCAAAGCCTCTTGTATAATGGAGTCCGCATTTGTTAAATAAGCAATTTGTTTTGGAAGTGGAAATTAAGCCTTTGGAAAGTGATTGACCTTCAGGTAAATGTGGTCATGTTAATGTCTGTAGACCTAAGAGACTGATCCCGGCATAACCGTTACTTACTCTTTAGAGGTCCGACTTTAAGCTAAATTGGTTAAAAAGGTCTGCAGAACTTAAAATGGTCATGTGCCTATTGATGAAAAATCCCAAATGGGTATTGCTCTGTTATGGACTCCTCCTTCCACTCCTACATGCACCCCTTTCAGTAGGGCATAGCCCCAATGGCATATTTCAATTCAATGGCCCACCTACAACGTTGCAGTAAAATTGACTTTTTACAGGCTATATTTAAGGTGGTGATAAATAAGTGGCTGTTCTATAAATGTCTTGAGTTCAAGGACTAAGCCCTGTGGCTCTGATTCCAAAAACGAAGGTAACCTGTATTTTAATTACAATTGTAGAAGTGGGTGAAGATGCTGCACCTCTGTCTATGCAGGATTATAGAATAAATTTGAACCAAGTGGTCATGAACTCTTGCAGACTATAATATACAGTAACTGTACACGCGTATTTACCTTATCAATTGGAACTGGAGATGTCATCCTTCATTTTCAGGGTCGTGGTGATCATCATTTCTTTGCTAATCGGCTTAAATATGGATTGGCATTGCCAGAACCTAGGTAGAATTTGTAGTGTTTTGAACATCCCATTACCATTAACTATAACTAGACATGCAGCTATCTGATTGTGTCACGACACCATTGCAAGTATTTTGTCTCCCTATCGTACAGATGTAGCAGAACTTATTTGAAGTCCATTTAGAATGTGAAGTGTTTTTCTCTAAATAGAATGTACAATTTCGTGACCTTGTCCTCTAACAGCAGTTGCCATTTTTACTCCGTGCCACAGGAACACAGGAACTTGCCTTTCATGCGGGAGGCTCGGTATCCAATTTTCGCTACTGGTCAGCTCTAAAAGGAAATATGTGGATCCTTCCAGGGCAGTGGAGATTCTGAAGGATGCCTTCAAGTCCAACGATTCCCAGCAGGTGAGCACAAAAGCCTTCAGGGGTTGGAAACCTTGCTGAGTACTCTCTACATTTATATTGGGCCAGGAGATTAACCCAACGAGCCAGGAATTTGTTGTGGGCACCTGAAGCACTCTATATGGTTAGCTGTCAGGGAGGACTGGCTGTACGGTTACCAGGGGCCTGTATCAAATTTTTATCGAAAATGCACTCTTGCAGGTGCATGCATTTAATCAGTGGGGGTCATGAATAATTTTAGGGTGCAAGATGTAAACTGGTAATGGGCTTAGGTGCCCAGATGCTCTGGCTCTTTGGAGACCTGAAATTCCTTATGTGTGCATTCGCTGATTGCCAACTATAATATTTCATGTATTAATAACTTTTTTTTTTTTTTCCCCTGCAGCAAGATGTAAGTGAATTCACACACAAACTGTTGGACTGGCTGGAAGACGCTTTCCAGATAAAAGCAGAGGAAGAAAGGTGAGCTTCGGAAACTACCGTGTGTATATAGAATATAAAATATGATGTGTGGTATGTATGTGAAGTTTGTGTGTATAAAACTTCAAATTCCTTAACCATGACAAAAGGCCCTCTAATTAGGTTTGCACACTGTATAGGGCATGCCCAAGTGCTAGGGTAAGGCCATCTGAATAATGGTTGATTTGTGGAAAGTGCACTACCCCAATGGAACCCTATGCTCACAATTGTATTGTACGAGCCGGGAGAGGAGGCGTAATCCATTGTTCTCTGAGAGCTATGGATTACTATAAAATTTATGGGGCCGCATTTCCCACGTATTAAAAGTTTGCAAGAACACCCTCAAAATACTCTCCAAAATAAGCTGATGTGAACATACCCTTAGGCTGCGTGCCCCCACGGCAAGGGACAAATACCAGTCGGTTTTTTCCCCTCGGTTTATTCCTACCATAATTTGTCCGGCTTATGTGCTGTGCACACGGCCGCGGGGGGGACGGCTTTGCTCCGCAATGAGCGGAGAAAAGCCCTACCCCTTCACATTGGCTTGCACAGATTCCGTCCGAAAACCGGACGGAAGATTGTGCAAGAACAATGTTTTTCAGGCGGCCGGCGGTTTGATAAACCGCCGGGTAAAAAACCTGTGCAGTGGGGGACTGTGCACGGGTTTTCCATAGAGCCCCATTGTGCTAATTTTTGGCCAGTTTTTCAGGCAGTCTGCAAAACTGCAAACCGCCTGAAAAACCAGCCGAAAACCTGTGCTTTGGGGACATGCCCTTAATGATTAGTTGAGCTTCAGTACTAAAAGTTTATAGCTGTAACATATTGCAGGTCTATTGGGGTGGGTAGTTCTTAACGATCTCCACCAGGCTGGGAGCGCAGCAGGCAAACGCTGTGAAAGGGCCTCGGTGCTGATTCATTTTGTTATATCTTGGAGGATTACACTTGATGGTGAGGGATCATCATACATGTAGCCATCCCTCTGTGGTCTTCCACCGGTCAGAATTCTGTTTGAAAGGGGAATACAGGCAGTCTGTGGGTTATGAACGGAATAGGGACTGTAGGTTTGTTCTGTCGAATTTGTATGTAAGTTGGAACATGTATATTTATTAAATGTAACTCCAGCACAAAAGTTTTTTGTTTTTTTTTTAAAGTTTTGATAAGTGCAGGAAAGGGTTTTTACATTTGTTTTGCTGTCTGTATCCCACCCTTTTCCAGAGGGCCTTTTGTTTCAATTTTGACAATTCTTGTCCCTCTGGGTTTGGTGGTTCCACTGTCGATCAGCAGGGCTTCTGAAAATGGATTCCCCATACACTGGCAGCCTTGCGGACCTGTGTGAATAACCTAATAAGCTTGTATTTTTGGCTTTGACAGCTGTGTGTCTTCTCCAAGGTTATTGCTCGCTTTTCTGTATATCTATCCCACTAAGCTTGAAAATATCTCCGAATCCATCTTCATTGATGCATCCTGTTCCTTGACATGAGTGACCTCCAACCATCTATCTGTGACTATCAATGTTGTGACTTGTACATTCCTCTCCTGTGTAGTTAGTGTGGATTATTTGGAGCGAGCTATCACTTTTGTTCCTGTAATTGGCTTTTTCACTATTTAGTAATTCAGCCGAGATCCTCAGCGCTGCCCTTGGGCTGCGAACATTTTCTGACAATTGAAGCGCTAAGTGACATGCACGTTACACTCGAGGCTGGAGGGAAAATGAAGCAGCCATGACATGTCAAAGCCTTCATTTGCTCCACACGGAGAAGGTTATTCAAGAACTTTAGGATTCCGATTTTCTGTATTCAGAGTGACTGACTCACTCTTGCATCCCGTTACCCCATCATTTGTGGTCTCTGGGCTATACTTTTATTAAAACCTTACATTTTTAAAGGGGCAGTCTGCTGCAAGCTGTTAGGGCATCAATCTCCATGAAGTGCTTCATTTTTATTGCTATTAATGTTTATTCATGTGACGGTCTATAACATATCACACAAGTGCCATATATGTCTTCATATGCACTGACTTGATTTCACAGAAACTTCATAGGAGCCTCCCCTCTCCTTAATTATGCATATACCATGCACATTGTGAATAAGTAAAATAATAATTTTGATAAGTTACTTTTTGCACATTCTTCGTTTATTCATGTGATGTGCCTGGCTTGTTATCTTAGGCCATGTTCACACGGCTTAAAATGGCCCGTATTTCGGTCCGTAGTTACGTGCCGAAGTGCGCAAATTACGGGCTGAAAACGGCCCAATCATTACGGTAATTCACAGTTCTCATAGAGAACTATGGCTTACGTCTCCTCTCCCGCGCCGGCGTAAGCGCGCCGGCGGGAGATAATTGACATGTGAATTACTAGCCGCAAATACGCGCCGCTAGCAATTCAAGTCTATGGGCCGGCGAAGTGCCGGCCCCCTGCTCAGTCCCCCGCTCCCGCCCCCGGTCACACGGCGTAATTACGCCCTGCAAATACACCGTGTGAACCTAGCCTTAAAATCATGTACTTTGGAGCCAACCCCATACATTACCATACAATTGGTGTAAATCTAGCAACCTTCAAAACATGAAAAGGAAGTCAAATCTGCTATACAGGCAGCACACTGAACACTTTACATTGTATCCTCTTCAGTGTGCTCCCATGAAAAGATGGAATACAATATTTTCAAAAGTTTGAGAAGTTTATTCACATTTGAGATACTTTGTGTGCACACCAAGTACAAATGCTTCACAAATGTGACTTTTATTCATTGATTAAACTACTAACACTTCTAAGTGAGTGAACAAAAGAGAAATCTAAATCAAATCAATATTTGCTATGACCACCCTTTACCTTTTAAGACCGCATCCGTTCCTTTAGCTACACTAATGTTATGTGCAGAAGCACATTACTGGATTTACTGAAATAAGCGTCACACTTGTTTCAGTAAATCCTTCAGTTCAAAGGAAGAAGTTTCTTATTTGTTTAGAATAAACTTTCCCCACAGGTGTGCGTACTGTAATATACTACGGCCATCTATTCAGGGCCTACAGCCCAAAGTCACAGTACGCTTCGGCTGCACGCCTGTGGGACGAGAGTCTCCCTCCCGGTCCATACGGATTCTCTTCCAGTTATATCGATGTTGCTCACCTTTCGGTTAAACCGTACCCCAGGTTTCTGTTGGTATTTTCTTCCAGGCAGCTCACGGTCTGTCTTGGGCTTTGGGTCTTGTTGTACAATCTCCCTCTGTCACATCAGCTCGCTTTGTCAACCAACTGCTACTAACGGACTTTGTTGCTCCCTGAGCTCTTTTCATTACTGCCTGCCCTTTAAATGTGCCTGCACTATCTACTGGCTGGATGGTGAGCTGCAATTCCCCACTTTACACTTGTACACTATTTTTTTTTTTTTTTTTTTTTAATTAACCAACTTGGCAGGGAGATTGTTCCAAACATCTTGTAGAAGTAACCACAGATCTTCTGTGGATGTAGCTGCTCAGATCTTCATGTAATTCCAGACTGACTTGATGATGAGATCAGGGCTCTGTGGGGCCATATCATCCCTTCCAAGACCTCGAAGGCAAATGGTGGTCACCCCAAATATGGATTGGATTTTTGATTCCTCCTTTTTATTCATTCACTTTACATTTTGTCAATTGGCAAATAAACTTAGTTCTATTTTTGAAAGCGTTCTTACTTTGTACTCTTCTTTTTTTTTCCCACCCCCCCACACCTGCTTAACATTTCTGTTCTGTACATATAACATAGTGTGGAACTCCGTTTAGTATTGGTGAAATGAGAGAATGTAAGGGCTTAATTAATACAGTCATTAGGACTCTGTACAACTGAGAACTTGTATGATACCATAATCAACCATTTTAAGACTTCCGATTTTAATTAAAACGGTCATAGAATACGTCTTCTGGTCCTGGCCATGTTTATCTAACGATGGAGTGACCGGGAGGAATATCTGCTAGACCACTATGAAAACAAAGTGTTTAAACAGAAGGGCAGGTTGCAATAAAGAACACAATCCGTGTATTGTGGAGTACAGTTATGAGACCACCACCCCATCCACTCCCATATACTTTATATGTTGACAAATTCCATCATGCATTTTGTATGTAAGAGCAGCATCTGAGTGTTTGAGGGGCAATAGGAAGGTGTCTAGAGTGGTCGTCCTATTCCCGAGATGTGTACAATTGTAGAATGACCTCCTGAGAAGTTCCTCATAATATGAAGAAATATATATGGGTGCTTCCACACAGCACAGTTTTAGTGCCGTTTTAACTGAATTCCAATTAGGCTGCCTCTATTACCAGCAAGCTTCTTTCACTTGTCTAAATTGTTCAGAAAGGTCTTTCAATTAAGTCATCAATCACTGTGTCTGAATTCTTGTGGATTATAAACACACTAATTGATCACTCACTTTCCAAACCATTTAGATTAGTGAAAGAAGCTTGCTGGTAATAGAGGCAGTTTACTTGGAGTGCAGTTAAAACTGCACCAAAACTGCGCTGTGTGAAAGCACCTTAAGGGTTGGTTCACGTGTTCTTCAACAGCATGAAAATGCAGGCGATTTAAGGAAAAGCATGTGTGGGTTGTTTTTTTTTCCAATTAACACATTTTACCTGTGCTCCAAATTAGTTAATTACAAAATCGCTTGCATTTAAAAATAGCTGGACAATGAAGGTATAATTTTTTCTTTTGTTTATTAGAGATGGAGAAAAGCCAAAGAACCCAATGGTGGAGCTATTCTACGGCCGCTTCCTGGCAATGGGCGTGCATGAAGGTTGGTTTTAGCAATGTTCTGTGGTGGTCCTCAGAGGACTGTATATTTAGCGGTCTTTTGTCACCAGGATGGTAAGGTCATAGACACCATAGATCAGTTTGTGTCATGAAAGAGACTAAAGAGCACTGTCCCAATCTCTCCCATTTTTCCAGCATACTACGTGTGCGAGTGTCATTGTGTGGTTTTCTTTCCATATATTTTTTTTTCTTTTTTAAGCACACAACGGTTTTGTGAAAAGTTGTATAAAAGAACACAAACAAACTGTTAATAAGCCACTGCTACATTTTGTCTGCATCCTGAATAGACCGACCGACCTAATTGAATATGTTGTGGCTATCATGCATGGGTTGCCCTCTTAACACTGCAACTTTGTTATGGTGTGAACCTAAATGTATATAGTGTAAATGCCTTTAAGCAATGTATTATCCAGTGATTGGGAATTCAAACTCCCTATTATAACAGATGTCTCCTGTCCATCCTGTGAAAACACAAGCTTGCTGTAAATGCCACTGGGAGGAAACGTGGTGTTTTGCAGCGTCTGTGCCAACTCTGTCTGTCTGATTTTTGTTTTTCGCCAAGGGAAGAAATTTGAAAACACTGAGATGTTCGGGCAGTATCCCCTCCAGGTGAACGGCTTTAAAGACTTACACGAGTGCCTGGAGGCTGCTATGATCGAGGGAGAAATTGAGTCATTACATTCGGAGAACTGCAGCAAGTCTGGTCAGGAGGTGAGGGTGCACAAGGACATCAATGTATTGTAGGGTTTGTGTTTTTTTTTTTTTTTTTTTACTGAAAACCAATCTTTCATTTTGTTGGGTGGAGGATATAAATTAAAAAACAGGCTTTAATACAGTGTGCTAGAAGTGAAGAGTCAGGTGTGCCGTGATACAAGGGGGTCACTCATTCAGGATCCTTTTGTAGCAGCTCTTGCTAACTTAATGTGTCTCTTATTCTGGAGAACCTGGCATTTCTGCCTCTTCAATGGCCTATCATTGTAATGCACAGAGTTTAGTACTTGAAGGAGAGTTCTCACCATGCTGTTTCACAAAGCCTGCTCTTCCCAGCCAGCTTTAGGCTACCTCTTCATGGTCAGGCTGTGGGTGGTTCTACAGCAGTGATTGACATATCGGCTCTGCTGTTCCTAGCTAAGCCTATTAGGACATTTTAATAGAAGGACTTCAACAGTAGGGCAGAAAGCTACAGAGCTCTAAACAGAGAAAGTTTGTCAGTAAGAAAACTAAATAAGCTCCTGCTGCTTGGAACGCCTAGCAGGGAGTGAGGTCACCATGGTTGGCCGACGTGGCTGGAGCAGTGGGAGCAGAGATGGGTAGTTTGTAGCCTAGGGATGTTCGGGAGATAAGATCTTCTCTCCTAAAAGGAAGCAAAATGAGAACAGAAATGTATGTTGATATTAATCTAATCTATCTTTGCCTGCATGTTTAAAGCTAATCAGTGGGTAAGAATACCTCTTTAAAGGGAATGTGCCATTCAAAAAGTACCATTTTTGGTTTTAAACATTTTTCTGATATTCAGATTTTTTAAAAATGTATTTTTTGTTCCCTATTGCGATCTATTTTTTTGGATAAAAAAAAAAGTCCTGCAGTGTTCACTCGGGCCACTAAGCTTAGAAATTGACTGACCTTTCCTGTTCTGTGGAGATCATTTCTCGGTAGTCTCTTCACAGGCAGGATTACCATGACACCAATGTGTAAATAACACAGGATTCACTATTCATAATAGGTCCTAGTCTCTGTTCCCCTTCACGCCATTCATAAACAAGGACTTCTTCCCAGGCCACAGAACATGCACACACCACTCCCCCATAGAAGTCAATGAGTTGGTTCCTGTTCACAGGCTCCTATGTCAATGTTCAAGCATCTCTAAATTCTGTTTTAAGAAGCTCTATCAAGATGGCTGCCAAGGTAGCTTATTTTCTAATTGCTGTTTTTTTAATCCAGTTTTCTGTATAGGAGTAAGAAAAAAAAAATGTACCAGTATCTGAAATGAATTGATAGAAGTAAAATATATATTGTAACACATTTCTTTTAAAAATAAGTGCTATGGAACCATTGAACACTTGCTGTCAGGGTCCCATTAGATGACAATATGCCTATCTGTAGGAGACCCTGTGATGAGCTTACGGCTGGAAGACCCTTCAGAAGTTGTCCAGAGTAGTCAGTACACGCTTGGAACTGTCTATAGCTTTAATCTTAAATACATCACTGATCGCTCCAGATTTTTGTTCACAAAAACTAGTGTGTGGGTTTTATTAAAAAAATAAAAAATAAAGCTATGGAAAATTTGTTGATAAACGAACAAACAAAAGAAATTATACCAACGTTGATCCCCTTGGTAAATTGTTATATTTTCTCTTGCAAGGCAAGTGCACCATGCAGTATGTGTACTTATACATTACATAGTTATATAAGCAGGTCAAGATGTGCACAGTTCGTATACTAAGTTTGGAAGGTGTTGTGTGCCTTCAACTCTGCCGGGGTTAGACTATTCGCTGCAAACGTGCGTGCGTGCGTGTGTGTGTGCGCGTAGGTTGTGGCGTGTGCGTGTTTTTTTTTTTTTTTTTTTAAGTTTGCATATCAAAAGGCAGAGGAACATCACTGTGTTTGACCGGTGTGGACAATGTCAGTCTGGTTGGGCCCAAAATCTGATTGTAAACCAAGTTTTAGAAAGTGCCACTATGTACCTTGCAGCACCAACAGGTACCGCAGTGTTAAAGGGGTTGTCTCGCTACATTGATTCATCTTACCTCAGTTCTGTTTTCTTGGTTTCACTTTGAATTCAGGGCGTGTTTACTGGCTTCCAGTAGAAGCCAGGTCTGTAGCTATAGCGACCTGAGGAGCTGATGCAGCCCATACAAGAGGGGCTATCTAGGGATAGGTAGGACACTGTTAATGGACATATATTGCAAAGTGACTTGTTTTTGCAAGATCTTTAACATAAAAAGCAATCCTTGTAGTGAGACAACCCCTTTAAAGGTGTTGTCTCTCCCAGCTGATTCATAGACCCAAAAGCAGCTTTCATTCATGTATCTGGTCTCTTCCTGGTCAGGTCGTGCCTGTGGTGTGTTGTGTCTTCTGTGTTTTTTTTTGTTTTTGTTTTTTTTTGTTTTTTGCAGTGATTTGCACATCAGCTCCATAGTCAAAGGTCCTGCTAATTACTGACATGAGAACAGGAGATGTTTATCTAAAGTTCAGAGAAGCTTCAGAGCTAAAGTAAATTAAAGTAATTAGTTGTGTTTTTTTGTTTATTAAATCAGATAACACTTAAGCTGCAGGCAGTTCTGTGTGGGATGCTATGCTATCAGATAAGATAGGGAGCAGGGCAGAGCAGGTGGTGACCTAGAGAAACCTGACTGCGCTCAGAACTGCTGAAATCACTTTTTATCTCCTAAATAAAGAAAAATATACGAAACAATCTATTTTGAAAAACATCTTCATTTACTGTTCCCTACATGTTGAAAGCTAATCTTTGTAGTGAGACAACCCCTTTAAAAATTTCCCATTGTTTTTTTAATCCTCGGTGTTCAGCATTTTCTTTTTCACACTTTTGAAACCATAACGGTCTGCTCTGCATTTAGTGGTGAAACCTTGTTAGTTGGGCTGTACTTAATTAAATTGTGTGTGTGGAATGCCGGGGGAGTGAAAAAGGTTTTAAAATCTTGCTTAATTAAACAGTAAACCTAGAGTGACAAAAGTAGAAAACTTTGTCCAAAGTGTTTCTCGAACGTTAAATTTTAGTCTTGAAAATTGGGGGGCCCTTTTGAAACTTTGCAGGTACTTTTCCTTTGATCTTACCAAATAAATTTTTTTTTTTTTTTTTTTTTGGTGTACCTGGTCTACTATTGCAGAAAGAGCGAGTGGGGGAGGGGCTGCTTCTGTAACCAGGGGCCTTAGGGTATGTTCACAAAGGCTTTAAGCGAAAAATATACTGCACCCGGTTTGGGAGCCGCGGCGTGGGGGGGGGGGGGGGGGTTGGGGGCAAAGGGGCTACCCATAGAGTGAAAAACGCCTTGAGTAAAAGTAAATAGTGTTAAATTTTTCTCCCCGGCATTACTATAACAAATTGTATTTGGGCGCCCGGGTTTTAAGGGGGTGTAATCCATAGTTCTCTATGAACTGTGGTTACCTAATATTGGGGGAATTTCGTTATTAGGCGCCCGTAGCTTCAAAATTTTGGCAAAAAGGTCCAAAAAAGCCTGTGAAAATCCCCTTTCACAAGAGGGGAGTCTGAGGTTTGTTAAAAATGTCAGTTGTTTTCCCCCCTTCCTACTAGAAATGTAACAGTGTTCTGAGATATAATAAAACCCATTATATGAGTGCTATATTTGGAGAGCAATCGCAGTATAGAGAGATTGCAATGATATGGTTATTAATAACAAGTTTTTTGGGTGTGTTTTAAAAAATTGTATAAATCAGTTCTCACTTTGACCGTTTTAAAAGCTTTTTTTTCTGAGTACTGTGAAAAATGGTACCTCGTCAGATACCGGGGTGCCCTTTACTACCCCCCCTAAGGTCAAATAGAGAAACATAGGCTTATTTGAACTACATTTGCTTTATTTTCATGCAGTATATGCTTTATATGTGAAAATGTGGTTTTAAATTTTTAAATTCTGTGTCTTCCAGGGAAAGAATTACCACCGTTGTTTTAAAAATTTTTGTTTTGCACACAGGACCACATTCGCTCTTGATCTTTATGGGGCACTGGTGGCTACATTGTGTTAATTTTTTTTTTCGTTGTGCCCCCACAGATACCACAGATGTAGTGTATAATGCTGTGTGAACAACCCCTTATATCAGAGTCTCTGCCAGGACTTACTATAGCAGATTTTATCATATTTGATGGCGGATTAGTCCAATGTGCAACTCTATATTCTCAAACCATGGACACACCAGAGGAAATCAGGACCCATAAGAAGTTGGCCTGTTTTGTTTCTGTTATGAAATATTTGGGCCCCTTCCCTTGTGGTTTCTTTTGAAAAATTTGAAAACCCAACAATCTGGGGGTGAACAGAGCCTTGGTTTAGTTGCTTTTGCCCTTTTGGGCTCCCAGTATTTTTATCCAGCAAAAAAGCTACTTGATCTTGGCGGTCATTGGAGGAAATAAATCGCATTTGTGAAATGGATCAATCGTCATGGCTCATGTAAAACCATAAGTTATGATGCCATTTGTGGCGACCCTCAATTTGTTTTACAGTGCCCAAAAAACGGATATTTGGTTTTAGGTTTTCCTTTTTCAGTACCCTGTTTTATGGAGGACAGAGGGATTCACAAGATTTCCCCTCTCTAATTTTCTTTTCCTTTTTTTTTGGGGGGGGTTGAGTAATTTCCCCGGGGTTTTTACATAAACCTTTTCTTTACTGCCCAGTACCGCCTTTTTTTTTTTTTTTCCCTTTGGTTTCAGAACTGCCACCCGTATTAACATTTGAACTGTCCAGGTTTGAGTTTAATCAAGCTTTAGGAAGACCGGAAAAGATCCACAATAAGCTAGAGTTCCCTTCATGTTTATATATGGATCGGTGAGTAAGGGCGGGCTTTTATTTTTTTGGTATTTGTCTTAAAACACTTTTTTTTTTATTATTTTTTTTTTCCCTGAAAGAAAACATTTTTCTTTTTTCATTTTTTTTAGATATATGAAACCAAAAACCCGGGTGAAATAAGAAAACAAAGAAAAGGGGTTTAAAAGATCAAAAAGGCTTAAGGGCCCCTTACGGTTTTACAGCGGGGCCCTAGAAAAGGTAATTCCATGCCCCTTGTTTTAATGTTATTAGATTCTGGTCAGCAGCTCACAGCCCAGTTTGCACAGGAGATGTAGCTGTGATATATTATAGCATGCAATTTTACGGGT